>JAGFPH010005166.1:78722-92563 GCA_018207615.1 Philaenus spumarius
CTGAGTCACTCTTAACAATGAACTTAAGGAAATAATTCATTCATACGTTGGCGTAAAACAACATTCCGGAATTAATGAACGCTCCAATGGAAAGACGGAAAGACGAAATTAGCGACCATCTACCGTCTGCGTCACTTCCTGGTGGGCGGTTCGTACGATTGGCAGTCATGCAAACAGTGACACTCCGAGTGGCGGCAATTGTAACTAAAAGAGGAAGTTTACAACAGCTGGTGAGCCCAACACGTCTTACAATGTGAAATTCAATTTCGAGTCTGTCTAATAAACAATCGTAGTCAATAAACACGGGTATTTACGAGTGGGTACTTCCTATGAGACGCTTTCAAATGATATGACCCGTGAAACTGTTCTTCGCGCGTAATTTAGATGGCGTGAAAAGAAGAATAAAGACATTTTGAAAACGTTTACGTAATGTGTGTAATTGTACGTTTTTCTGCTTTGAATCAAAATCTGCCAATGAGTAAAGGTAAACTCAAAATAATAAATTTAAGAACCAAACATCTTTTTAGGGAATTTGAATGAGAAAGATAAGCTATTCCCGTGATTCTTATGGTGAGACCTAAGGTCCCCCATAAGCTCCCAGGGAAAGGAAAATATGTATATTATTAATAAAATTATAGTCATGTATTTCTTTAAAGCGATTGGCACTAAAATGTGTTTTAAATTTTATGTGCAGTTTGGTTTTACATATACTTATTTTATTTTTTACAAGAGTTCAAGCATGAGCTGCTGGGTCACTACTTGGCGCGGCCTCTAGGAGTGTTATAGGTCTTTGTGTATTCACTGACGGTGTAAAGGTACAGACTCGATGCTGTGTGGGTTAATATTTCGCCCGAACAGCCAAATTGGCTTCCCAAATTTTAAAAGTTTTCATGGGAAGGTCAACAATATCCCTGGACTCCTTTTGATAAAGAAGGAGAGGGTACTCCTTAACACGTTCACTGCTACTCAAATTTCGTGTTTCCTATGCTAGGAGCTGACCTTTAATTTTTTATATTTATAGTTAAAATAAGTAGAAATTACTTCATTTTTTAACTTTTCTTGTTTTATTAGCTTGTTAGACCTTATCCTAAAGAAATTTGAAGTACGCGTTAAATGTTCATGATCATCGTTTTCGAAAATGTTATTGTAATTTTGAAATAAATAAATGGCCAGGGTTCTTACAATCAATTGCCTTACACTCAGCACTTTAAAAGTATCAAAAACAACGTATCAGGAAAAACTACGGCTCTTTTTTAAATCTATATTTAATATTGATTTCTGAATTACATTAAAGTAGTTCAAGAATCGAACTGAAAGCCCCGCCCCAAGCTTTTATCCCCCCCCCCCATAAGTAAAGACTGACAATACCGGTAGTACGCGAGCATTAATTCGTGGAAATCTAGAATGTCACTAAGTTGCCTGAAAACATAAATTAATTTTCTAGTTTTTTCTTTTAAAAACATAATCTGTTCAGTCCATTTCATTCTCTTATCGAATAATAACCCTAGATATTTATAGGACTCGATGCCTTCTATGTTTCCACATAAACATGTAGGCGTATTATTAAAATAATCACCACATGTGTGCAGTTTTAAGCTATTAACAGTAGAGCGTCGAAAATCTAATCTAACTAATTGCGACCAATTATCAATTTGTTCGGATTTTTGAAAATAACTAAGCAAATGCCATTTAGGCTAAAATACAAGCCTTTATCGATATTAAAGTGGTTAAACAGTACAAGCAGTAATGTAATTAAAATACAGTATGTAAGACTACTTACATATTATGATTTAGAAGAACCTACACGTACACAGTAGGGCCAATATGATTACACTTGCACCTCTAAATTATAGTGCAGTACATAATTAAAAGTTCACTTGTACATTATAGTTAACACAAACGAAATATAAAAAAATACTTACTATACAGTACAATACTGTATGTACGACACACTGTTATAATAATTACACAAAGAGAAATGGATGCACTTTCTGTATGTTTACGCTGTTTGTTTACTGCTAGCGCTAAAGCAGCTTATGAGCGTCACAGTGAAAATACTGACAGCCAGTCTGCTGTGAGGGCGTGTGAGAGCAGGCGTTTAAAAAGAGATAATAATGCCAAACTGTGATGAAGAATTTTGTAAAATTTTTAACGACGCAATAATTTTAATTAGCGAAAACGAAAAAGGCAGGGGCTGCCTTGGAACGCGTTCGGATTTTTGACGTTTCGGATTATTGACGTTCGGATTATCGACGCTCTTCTGTATTTTCGAAATCTGTATTTACCCTTAATGATAAGGGTAGAAACTTAGTTTTATAGACATTAAGTGATAAAAGGTTTTGATCACTTTTTTACGTCCGAAATCCCTTAAAGAGCTTTAATTTCAACATCTTTCCAACTATCGCCTTCAAATAAAATGGCTGTATCGTCAGCAAAAAGAAAGAATTTCCCCCTCGGTAGGTAAATTACTTAAGCTATGTAAATTAAGAACAAAATAGGCCCTAGCGTACTTCCCTGAACAACCCCATAGTCAACCGCGATCTGATCACTATAAACTCCACACATAGACACAATTTGTTTCCTGTTAGAAAGATAGCTCTCACACCACGAATAAGATTTGCCATGGCAACCGCATAATGCTAATTTACGCAATAGTTTGCTACGATCGACAGAGTCGAACGCCTTAGCGAGGTCTAAAAACACTGCAAGGCTACGTCTGTTAGAACTGATCGCATCATTAATGTTACGAGTAAGGTGAAACAAAGTATCGGGTATACCCTTATCCCGTCTAAAAGCATATTGACAGTCACTTAAAACATTGTTAAAGTTTAAAAAAGTAACTAACTGGTCCTTAACGACTTTTACTAAAATTTTTCAAAACACGATTAGTAGAGAAATAGGACGAACATTATTTTTATCCGTTATGTTATTAGATTTGTACAGTGGAAATACTTGAGCAATTTCAAATATATTAGGAGATTCACCGTCTATAAGACCTAAATTAGTTAAGTGAAGCAGAGGTTTTAAAATAGGTCGATGTTATCTTTGAGAAGGGATGCCGGGACGCCATCCAAACCTGGTGCAGATCCGCCTCGCAATCTATTTGCATATCCACTCTGTAATCATATCGCACTCTGTAATAGGATGCAGGACAAAGTCAGATTTTATCTTATAAATATTGTCATTTAATACCACTCCTAGACCCATCGAGGCAGGAGTTCCCCAAGGCTCAGTTCTTGGTCCGTTACTGTACCTTCTGTACACTAACGATATTCCAGTCTATCCCCAAAGTATCACTGCGACTCTTTGCTGATGACGCTATGTTCTACTACAGGACTCTGAACCTGGAATATGGCTCGTCGGTCATTCAACAACAGTTAGATGCCCTACAGCCGTGGTTCAGGATGTGAAGAACTGCAGTGAACACAGACAAAACGCAAGCCATACAATTTTCTCCACTACGTAGAATTCCTAAAGTCCAATTAGCTCTTAACAAATCACCCATAGCATAAACCCGTCAAGTCAGATACCTTGGAATCACGCTTGACTCTAAATTAAACCTGTCCCATCACGCCAAGCATCCTCTGTCAAGGGCTAAATCTGTCCGTGGCAGACTCCTTCCAGTCATTCACGCCAAGAGCCCTCTACCACTTCGTATCAGATTGTCCATGTACAAAACATACATCAGACCAGTACTTACGTACGCAGCTCCAGCTTGGTACTCTCTACTATGTGTTTCTTGGAAGAAAAGTTGGATTCCTTCCAGAACAAAACTCTCCGTTGGATCACCAACTCCCCATGGTACGTATCGAACGTCACCATCTCTCAAGGGCACAAAATCCCCACACTCGAGGACTTCATCCTAAAATTAACAAATAGAGTCAAACACAGAGCCGAAGGGTCTAGATACTCTCGCATCAAACAGATCATCACTGATCCTGCACCTCCGCTGGTCAGAAGAAAATCTTATGTCTGGTTTACGAACCACCATAAGTATCCAAAAATCCAAGCTCAATTCTAAACCCCATATACTTTCGTAACTAAGCCCAGAGTATTCCATATATTCACCATCTCGTTCTCACTCAAAATTTATTCCAAATTTAGTCAATACGACATGTTCAATAAAGTCACTTTTTAGTTTCAGATAAGCAACCATTATTCATAAAACAGATGCTAACTTAATACCGAGACTACGGTTTTGCCAATTTGCCAGTTAATATAGGTTCTCCTCCAGAGTCAATATTACACTCCAATATTACACAATATAGACTACTAATATATTTCGTACAAGCAGGCAGCTATTCATCGCCTTCGTTAGAAGAGAAATTTCCCAAATAATTGGTTGAAACCCTAAAACACATAAAGTTATTTTTGGAAATTCGCTCAACTCACGTCTGCGTTTCCTCTGCGTGATTGAATTATTGGTGACCGGACATTAGACCACACGGACATTCGACCACATATGAAAATATGCGGACATTCGACCACACTTTTGGGGCAACTACCTGAGTTGGGTCAGCTAGGGATATGTAAATATTACTCGCCGGACAATCCACCACATTTTTAATCTGGCCGATAACAGTATGATTATATTTCGTTATTATCACATTAAGTTATATAATTAAAACTAAAAGGTTCTAACCTATAGTATTTAGTCACAGTAAGTTTACTTTTTACTTACTCTGGCCGATAACAGTATGATTATATTACGTTATTATCACATTATATAATTAAAAAAAACCTAAAAGGTTCTAATTTATAGTATTTAGTCACAGTGTGTTTTAAATTCCCATAAGGAACATTTAATTTAAAAGTTTTAAATATTGTACGTGTTGAAGATGGTTAAATATTGCTTTCCCGGCATCAGTGAAGTGTATAAATACTATATTTTAAAAAGAAAAAAGTTAAGGTTTGTGTATTTATAGTAGTTACATATCCCTAGCTAACCCAACCCATGTAGTTACCCCAAAAGTGTGGCCGAATGTCCGCTGTGGACGAATGTCCATGTGGTCTAATGTCCGGTCACCGAATTATTTGTGAAATGCGATACTTATTACACCTTAAGAAGTCAGTTTGAACTTATCAACCTGTATAAATTTTGGTTAAGAAAGGTTAAACTAAAAAAAAACTAAATTAATTAAAACCTTGTCTGCAGAACCAAAATCCAGATCCCAATCGTAAACCGGTTAATGCTTGCGTAAGTACTTTAGGCCTACATGTCATCGTATAAGAGACGAGGTACGGTAGTAATTAAATCACAATTAAAGGTCCCTTCGGTTCAAAAACTGTTTGGTATTTGTAAATATTAAATATTCCAGGGTCCAATTACAATGTTATACTTTCTAAAAGCAAACGATGTAAGACGTCAACCAATATTAAAAAATTGAATTAAATATTCAAAAGGCGATGCAACGTAGAAGGCGGTGGCTGTCAGAGCTGTCACTAGAACGGACAAGAGGCTGTGAAATTGATTTTCAATCGCACACTGTGGGTCCTTCAATATTTTGAAATCACGTCTTGAAGTGTCCACACGGTCAATCAATTTGATCCTCTCCTTTGAGGCGACAGATGTAGGGTCACCCACAATACCGTCAGCTGGACTCCCGCTATACAATTATTTTCTTCATTCGATTATACAAATTTCTTTTCTGGATATGACGCGATATTCATTTTTTCCAAAAGCAATTTACAAATTAGACCGTTTAAAGGTAAATTAAATTATTTTTGGAAGATATTAAAATCAGAAACGCTATCTCTATATATAAAAAATAATGTTTGTTTCTTTGTCCTCTAATAGACGCAAAAACTATTCGACCCATTTCGCTAAAAACTTCACACTTTATCCGTATTATTGCCAAAAGTGTTTATACTTTACAATTAATACAGTGTAAGGGATTGAAATAAGGTGCTACCCCCTTTTGAAATAAATATAAATTAAAGAACCTTCCTACAAGCTATAAAGCTAAAATTATGTACGGTAATATTATTTTTTAAGAGATATACAAAACTATGTAAGCTTTATTACTTACATCAAAGGGATGATATGGGATAACTACCCTTAAAAAAATTACTTATTAAGCCACTTATTTTTTCTACAGTCTCAAAAACTACTTAACTAATTTCCCTAAAAATTTACAATTTACATATATTAATTAGTACAAGGGTTTTTTATAGAATATGGTTACTACTGTTACTACAAACAAATATATTTGAACTAGTAAGCTCTGGAGAGAAATCACAGGCAGATTAATTAGATACACATCAGAAATACATCATTTAAAAAATACTATTTACAAACACCGGACTTTATCTATAGCCCAGTCGGTGTAGGTTACACCTACCAGTAATTTGCAATACGGCTGATTTTTTTATAAGTACCTTAAAGTATGTAGATTAATATAAAAAAGTTTACCCGTCTATCAATTTCCCAAAGTCGAAAAAAAATCGAAAAACATTTTTTTCAATATTCCTTAATATTTCGAGCTGGGATGAAGATAAAGAAAAAAAAATACACCGTGTAGGGGAAGTATTTTTCAATAAAAAAGGTCGTATGTATTTCTTTCGTCCGAGCAATGGTTTGTCTGGAAAGAATTCGATAATGCAGGTATGTATTTTTTAGCAGGGGAAATCACTAAAAGGGGAAATCTCATTCATATATGAAGCGTTGGCTCATTCTAAATTGGCTGAATTTTAATAAATCGAATTGAAACTTGACATAGGAGTTAAAATGTATATTTTAAATATTTATGCTGAGTCTCAGCTTGTTATATTGAAAATGACCCGATTTAGAGCCACTTGACTTAACAATGGGTTTCTCGATTTTAGGAGTACCGGACCCACGAACTCATTTTAAACGGCTCCAGTTTAGAAAATTTTCAAAATATCAACCTAAAAGTTTTTTTACAAGTCAAACATATAGATAAAAGCAAGATCAAGGAATATAAACCTTTTTTATTATTTACTTTTAAAAGCACAAGTAACGCTTCAGTTGATCGGCTGCAGATTAGTCAATTTTTTTAAATATAGCTTTTAAAATAAGTACAGCAAAAAAAATTGTGTTTGTAACTTCTGTACAAATTTTTAAATCGATATGTTCAAAAATGTCGAAAATGGAGTCGTTGAATCCAAAGGTGTTATAGTTAAAACGAGATAGGTAAAACAGAAGACTATTTTCAAGCGCCTCGTTTTTAAAAATAAATGACAAAAATCGTTCATACTTATTAAGAATATTTATGCTGGTGTATTTAACTTGTAAAACTAATTTGATGTTGATATTCCAAAAATTGACGAAACTGGAATAGATTGAAATTAGTTCGTGGGTCCGGTAGTCCTAAAATCGAAAAACCCATTGATAAGTTAAGTGGCTCTAGATAGGGTCGTTTTCAAGATAACAAGCTGAGACTCAGCATAAATGTTTAAAATGTATATTTTAACTCATATGACAAGTTTCAATTCGATATATTAAAATTCAACCAATGTAGAATGAGCGAACGCTTCATATATGAATGAGATTTCAACTTATAGTGGTTTCCCCTTCTGAAAAATACATACCTGCATTATCGAATTTTTTCCAGACAAACCATTGCTTGGAGGAAAGAAATACATACGACATTTTTTATTGAAAAATACTTCCTCTACAATGTTGTATTTTTTATTTGTCTTTATCTTCATCCCAGCTCGAAATATTAAGGAATATTTAAAAAAAATGTTTTTCGATTTTTTTTTCGACTTTGGGAAATTGATAGACTGGTAAACTTTTTTTATATTAATCTACATACTTTAAGGTACTTATAAAAAAAAACCGCCGTATTGCAAATTACTGGTAGTTGTAACCTATACCGACTGGGCTAATATGGGATGCCTTACTCGCATTACCCTTTGGCCTTTTGAGCTCGCATATACCACTCCAGACGGTTCGGCGGGTCTGTACGGACCTTTATAGCTACATCATTGCAACCAAAACACTTGATGTGTCAAAGTATCCGTAATAAATTCAAAGAATGACTAATTTTATAGCGCGAGTTTTACTGCATTCTCTGTATTTACCAGATGTTTAGTTGGACTAATAACTCGTGTGTATGGGACTGAGAAGGGTTGAAGACAATCAACAAGTGTTAAATATTATCGTCCGGCTTCGCATTATATTTATAAAACAAGAACCGCTTAAGCCGGAAACCGTCTGGTGCGTAAGTTGTCGAGCATTGTTCAATAAACTACGGATATTCTTCCTGCTGTTCCTCCGTCTTGGAGTGAAAACTTATTTAGTCGCACCGAGCACTTTTGGATGAAGTAAAGTATACGAACTGAAAGTGAGACGCTTTGTGTTTTTTATTTCGTCGACGATTTCTTCTTCATTGGTTTACACCCGTACTGATATGAACCAGAAGTTAACGCAACAGCTGATCGTAAAAGAAGAAGAAATAGACGAAATAAAGTAGGCAGTGGAAAATTTAAAAGCTTAAACTCAATAGTATGAGTTGTAACGTCACGCTACCGATGAAATGGACCTTGGGCTTTCTCATTTTGTAAGTTGTGTTAATATATATTTTAACTCCTATACCAAGTTTCAATTCGATATATTAAAATTCGGCCAATTTAGAATGAGCCAAAGCTTAATATATGAATAAGATGTCCCCTTTTAGTGATTTCCCCTGCTGCAAAATACATATCCAGACAACTGCTGCTGCATTATCGAATTTTTTCCAGACAAACCATTGCTCGGACGAAATAAATACATTTGACCTTTTTTGTTGGAAAATACCTCCCCTACACGGTGGTATTTTTTATTTTTCTCTATCTTCATCCCAGCTCGAAATATTAAGGATAATCGAGAAAAAATGATAATCGATTTTTTTTTCGACTTTGGGAAATCGATAGACTGGTAAACTTTTTTTATGTTAATCTACATACTTTAAGGAACTTATAAAAAAAATCAGCCATATTGCAAATTACTGGTAGTTGTATCCTACACCGACTGGGCTATAGATAAAGTCCGGTATTTGTAAATAGTATTTTTTAAATGATGAATTTCTGATGTGTATCTAATTAACCTGCCTGTTATTTCTTATTTTTATTTATCTTCATTCCAGCTCGAAATGAATCGATATTAAGGAATATCGGAAAACAATTAATGTGTTTGATTTTTTTTCGAATATGGGAAATCGATGGACTGGTAAACTTTTTTTATGTTAATCTACATACTTTAATGTACTTATAAAAAAAATCAGCAGTATTGTAAATTATTGGAACTTTTGGTCTAAAATTACCCCTACCGACTGGCCTATAAGCACTTTGTATAAAATTGTATGAATCTCTAAAAATTACATTTCTTTCTACATTATACCTACAAGCTAATCAAGCTAAAACTTGTTAGCAAATTTCCATAGGAAAAATGAGCCATTGCAGCGACTCATATGGTCTAAAGTCGGGAGTAGTTAATGAGCACTGATCATGGTTCCCAGAACACGTTTTGGGATACAAATAAATTCGTCAATTAAATTCGTATATATGTGTTCGCACTCTAACGGAAACCTTTTAAGTCCGATTTACTCTAAATTTGGTACGCACGTTGGTTGTGAAGTCGCTCCGGGCGAGTTCGTTAGCCAAAAAATCCAACAAACTGAAGCACGTGTTTTGACAGGAAGTAACTATTTTTTTAGATTTTACATACTAGAATTAAACTTTTTCCTGTTTTATGTAAAAAGATAAATGTAGGATATTATTCTGCACTTTTTGTTTTTTACGCGACCTTGAAACTCGCTTGGTTCCCTCAAAAATCGATCAAAACGTAAACTACCATAAAAATACCCGGTTCAAATCCGGGTGGGGATTTTACTGTGCCAGCATCTTCTGATCCGAGGCCGACGGCCGAGTTTGTACGCTGCGAGCGGAGCGAAGCGGAGCGAAGCGGTCCATAACCCAAAGCCGCAAGGTCGAGTTATGTTTTTCCGCTACGAGTGGAACGAAGGAGCGTGATAGTCGAATCTGGAGGCTTTGGTGAAAACAAATTCTACTAACATATTTCGTACACACAGGCCCCCAATCCAGCCTCTTCGTGGGACCAATTTCCCAAACAGTCGGTCGAACCCTGAAACATATAAACTTAATTAATTCGCTCAACTAACGTCAGCGGTTCAGCCGCGTGGTCGAACTATTTAAATTTCAACGTCAATTTCAAACGGTCCGTCGCCGTTATACTCGAAACAACATTCAATTCAAACTGTCTGTTCTAATTTAAGAAAATTATCAGTCTGATTGGGTAAACACAATTTGGTCAAGTGTGAAAATGTCACAACGAATTGATCCTGGATGATAGTTGGACCGACTTTTCATCAGTGTTAATGCAGTGTTGTGCAAGTGAATGCGTTTGTACAGCAAATAGACAAAACATACCACCTTAGTTCTTCTACTAAGGTTTCTCGCATGTTTAAATTCTATTAAAAAGACAAAATATAAATCCATCTATATAATTCGAAATGTAAATTTAACTTGTTTTAAAGCGGTTCAACGAACAACAGTTTGCTACACAGCACAAATTTGGGGATACCGTGGGTATAACACAGTTGGTATAAAAAATGCGTTTATTTGATATAAAATACTAAAGGGTTTGACGTTCTATGAAACAGGACTGGATAACTTGTATTTATTTACATTGAAGCTCCATAAATACTTACTAAAGGTATTCGCTATGCAAGATAACAGTCTACCTTCAATTCTGGCCCAAGCTGAGATCTTTTGGTACAGACAGTGTCAATAATTATGAGGAAAATGCGGAACCATTTCTTTAGGTTTTTAATTCATTAACTTTGTGAAATTGGTATAAACCCATAAACTTATCAAACACACATGTAGAGAATTTAGTTCTGAAGATAAATGTAAAATAATCTGATAAAAAAATAGAAACACGCTTGAAAAATTACACTTTGCATTCCAGAAATCTACAGTAGACAGTAAAGGCCGGTTTTCACTTCCCGAACAAGGCACGTACAGGTTCCGGACAGTGATGTTTGAACGGAATCGATGAACTAAATAATGGGACATTGAACGGATTGTACGTAAGAAACGATGGGAAAGCCACAACACTCCAACTTGTAAAATTTCTCAACGACCTTTCTAATGGCTTCAACAAACAAAACCAATCTATTGCAGCGTTACTGCAAGCTTCTGATAAAGTATGGCATGAAGGCATGCTTTACAAACTGTTCATCTCGTAAACTTATACCTCGACAGTTGATGGTTCCGGGTTGCTGTCGAAGGTACTCTATTTACTTCTAGACGCATTCTTGGACCGTTTCTGCACCTTCTGAACACTAACGACATTCCAGTCATCCCCAAAGTATCACTGCGACTCTTTGCCGATGACGCTATGTTTTACTACAGATCTCCTAACCTGGAAAATGGTTCCAACAGTTCCTGAACAGTTGAATAGGCTGCAACCATGGTTCAGGAAGTGTATAATTGCAGTAAACACAGATGAAACGCAAGCGATCCAATTCTCTACAGTACGTAGACCGCCCAATCTTCAACTAACTCTCAACAAATCCCCCATATTATGGACTCGTCACGTCAGATATCTTGGAATCACGCTTGACTCTGAATTAAAACTGTTCCATTATGTCAAGCATACACTGACAAGGGCTAAATCTGTCGTGCCAGACTCCTTCCAGTCATAAACTCCAAGAGCCCATACTCAGGTTCGTATCAGGTTGTCCATGTACAAAACATACACAGCCCCCGCTTAGTATTCCCTTCTGTCTGTTGTTTGGAAGAAAAGGTTGGACTCCTTCCAAAACAAAACTCTCCGTCGGATCACCAACTCCCCACGGTATGTATCGAACGCAAAAATCTCTCAAGGGCACAAAATCCCCACACTCGAGGTCTTCATCCTAAAGCTAACCAAACACACTCCGACATAGAGCCCAAGGTTCTCACCACACGCACATACAACAAATCATCACTGATCCTGCACCTCCTCAGGACAAAATAAAACGTCCCTTATGTTTGATTTACGAACCACCATAAGCACTTAAAATCCAAGCTCATTCTTAAACACTATACATTTTCTGTAATTAATCCCAGTGTATAACATAAATTCACCATCTCGTATTCCAAATTAAGTAAAAACATTTTCTACAAAGTAATCCTTTAGTTTCAGATATGCAGCCATTATATTTTACAGATTCTGTCAATCACTAAGACCAAGGTCTTGTGAATTTACTACTAGCCTATCCAGATGTCGGATTTCACTTGTGCACGTTTCGTACAGTGTTCGGAGAGTGCCATTTGCAGCAGTCGAGGGAGCGATTCAAACGAAACTGTACGAAACTGATCGCAGTTTGTACGTCTTGTGAAAACGAGAGCAATGCTAGAAAAAGTCGGGCCTTCGGGTATTTCTGAATGTTGCGTTCCTTTTCTGTAGTCTAGGTTGTAGAAAAAGATGCAGCTCATGAATCGTAGGTAGGACATACGGAAATGAGATATGAATTTTTCTGGATCTTCTTATGTCTGCTGAAAATTGTATTAAATTATCCTTCCTCATATCTGGCTCTAAACAAATTATGACCCAATATCTCTTTATACGCGCTTTTTCCTACGTTGCTCTTCCAAGACTAAGTACACGCGACCATCTTTGAGAATGAGCACGTCGAAAGAGCGCGAAGGTTGTACGAAGCCTGTACGAATAGTGAAAACCGGCCTTATAAAGCCCCTTATAATCCCCACTCTCTCGGCGGCCCTGCTGTACCATTATGCGAATCACCATGTGGGCCTACATTCATTTTCACAGCGACTACAGTGAAATATGTGCATGACCTACTGTAAGAGAAGATTTTCTACTGTACCAAAATTAAATTTTCTAAACATCGAATAAGCTTGTGTCAATGAAAGATCTTTTCCAAATATGTTCTGCAGTTTCTATTAAGCCGAATAAAGTTTACCTTCCACAGGGAGATCAGAACTATACGGCAATGTCACAGTAGCTCATTCTACAGCTAAAAATAAGAAAAAAAAGTTCCTATAAACATAAGCCCGAAAACGCTTTGTTTCCCAAATTCCGCCATTTGTTTTTTTTTTTACAAAACAATTCATATCTAGATAAATGACTATTGTATACGGAACGCTATCTAACGGACGCTTGTTGGACTACGTTTCTCTATACTTGAATAATCGGAGAAGTAACTGGAACAGATGTTTTGTGAATGTTAAAATACTCGCTTTTCCCTCATATAAAAGCCAAATCCACTGACTCACTGATCACGATTTCTCAAAAAGTACTGAATGGATTGGAACGAAATTTGTTATGTAGCTCTCTAGGACCATAGGTGCTTACTAAGGGGGGGGTTTGGGGGAATTTAAGTTACTAAATAACGATTTCTCTAAAACTACTGAACGGATTGGAATGAAATTTGGTATGTAGCTTCTTCTAGGGCCGTAGGTGATGATAAGAAAGGGTTTCAAAAAAAAATCTAAATCTTAGGGGGGGGGGGCAAACTTACTAAGTCACGATTTCTCCAAAACCACAGAACGGATTGGAATGAAATTTGGTATTTAGCTTCCCCTAGGGTCATAGGAGATCGCTAAGAAAGGTTTTCAAAAAATTCTAAATTTTAAGGGGGTTTAGGGGGTCAAAGTTACTAAATCACGATTTATCTAAAACTACTGAACGGATTGAAACGAAATTTGGTATGTAGCTTCCACTAGAGCCATAGGTGCTCACTAAGAAAGATTTTAAAAAATTCAAAATTTCAGAGGTGGTTGGGGGGATCAAATTTACTAAGTCACGATTTCTCCAAAACTACAGAACGGATTGGAATGAAATTTGGTATTTAGCTTCCCCTAGGGTC
>JAGFPH010005167.1:184-15455 GCA_018207615.1 Philaenus spumarius
GTCTTTACCTAGACGCAGACTCCGGTCCCGATTATTTATTTCATTTGATTTCAAGTAGCTAGCCGAAGCATAGCTTGCGAATCACTACGAATTCCACTTATCGAGCACAGATCCACTTCTTATCCCATGATTACACACGTCCTGCGGTATCTGTGCAATTATCACATTTCAGAACTAGACGTTGCAGTCTGTCTGGCCGGAGGGTGCCCGTCCCCGGACCGGATTACGTAAAGTACGTTTTGGTCGCGTTACGCAACGGTATCGAATGGAGTTCCCACAACGGCAGAAGCTTGCCCGGCAGCTCCGCGCCTTCTGGCGAGGAAATGAAAAGGAAAGTTGTTTAGGCCGAAAGCTATCGACGCATATATTAGATTCGGCTGGATATCTGCTCTACATCTTTGCTAGTGGAGAGAGCGCGCCCGTGCGTGCGCAGGGATAGGTTGCGTAATATCCCAGTTTGACTGTAAGGCTGGTTTTATGCAAGGCGTTTCGCGTCCGGCGACAGTCGCCCGGCGTTCCTAGTTCTATTGAATCAAATGGGAGTATTTATGCACAACGCCCAACATGTTTGTCGCCGGAAAGTCGCCGGGCGTTCCTATATACCGGCGACAGATATTTAAAACGCTGCTTCCGAGATTGTCGCTCGTAGGCTCTAAATACATTGAGTCAAATGGTGACATTTATGCAGGGCGTTCGGCGTTCGGCTCTGGCGACAAAGCAATGGACAGGTCTTTGCTCTTCTTGGAATTTAAGGGGTGGGCCAGGGGTGGGGAAGGTTCTATTATTTTACCTGAAACCTGACAATGAGTTTACAACATTTTACATCAGTTCTCACTGTTGTATTTGTAGCTATTAACAATTATAATAAACGTAAATTTTAATTAATTATTGTTATATTATTATTTAAATAATTAATGAAATAAAATTATTCTGATAAGGTGAAATGAGTTCTTAAATGGAATATTTTATTAATTGAAAAGTAATATCAAATCACATCTGTCAGAATCAATGTTTACAAATTATATAGCAACAAACATTGTACAGTTCATAAATATATTTTCATAAGTAATTATATATATATTATATTATTTGATACATGCTGCCTGATACGTGACCTTCAGAACGTACCACTAGTATAATGAAATAATGAAAACCTTTAAAAAAAGCTGTATTTATTTATGCTTTTGTTTATAAAGTTGATTTTCTCTTTAGCTAAACACATCTTCAACAGTTCACATAAAAATCTTTGATTTTACATTTCCACTAGAATTATACTACAATCAGAATGATCTGTTCATAGCTTCATCGTCAAGTTGAAAACAATTTGAAAATACAAACATAGAACGCAAAACATGTAATAACTGGCAAAAATTAAAAATATTATTTTTCTGGTCTCAATAGTAGATAATTTAAATGTGCACCTTATAAATATTATATACACATCCATTAATTATCGTTGAAATGTCTTACCTTAGTGCCAATGCTATCATTTCCTCAGGAAGAAATGCTAAGCCAGTCAGCAAACTAGGGTCACTTTTCACAACGGTTCTTACTTTGCTTGAAAGTTCGTTGAAGGACGTTTCAGACATACGAAAATAGTTTAAAAAAACTTGTCGTTGTCTTCTTTCAACTCATCAAATAATGTATGAAAAACTCCTCTTTGTAATCTGACTCTATTTATTGGATGTACAGACCATCGCCTTCCTTTACGCGGTTTCTTACACAGTAAATTATGAATCAAGTATATCACGATAGGGTCCATATTTAGGTTTGTTAACCAGCAGTGAGCACTACTTGAAGTTGAACTGAAATGAATCAGCTCCCCCACCAATCATATTTAGCTTCCCCACCAAACGCCAAACGCGTGAATAAATTGTGACCGAAATGTCATACGGGCGTTCTTCGAGCGACTAACGTTTTTCGAGCGACTAGCGTCGGTCAAAATTGTGAAAACGCCGGACGCTCCAAGTTCCGAGTTTCCGGAACGCTGGACGCGAAACGCCTTGCATAAAACCAGCCTTACAGACCCCTGAATTTACAACACACGCATTCAGGAGGGATAATAGTTTGTGGTGCGTCTGCGAATCCATTCTGGATCTGTTAGATGTCATTCAGGGATCGTTTTTGAAGATGGCGCTTCGTAAACCAATAAACGGTACCAGAAAACTTTCTCCCAGTTGAAACTTTATACCTTCAGAAGAGTAGCATAGGAGGTGGTTGTTTAGAATTGCAAAAGTAGGACATACCATGGAAAATATTAGATGCATGTAACACACATCCATATTATATTATGATATTATTATTGTTTTTTTTAAACTACTCGATCGATTTCGAACAAATTTGCACCAAACATGTCAATTAGACCTGTATAGATGCACGAAAAAAGGTTTTGACATTTTTTGAAAAACAACCCCCTTTTAGGCCAAAAACCTCCAAAAATCAGTTATTATTATTATTACCTAAACGAGAATTTTTAGAAAGACGCGGTTTTTTGCATATGGTATGGTACATTAAGGGCTACAAATAAGCCAAATTTTATCAAAATCATTGGAGCCGTTTTTTTAAAAATTTTGATTTTTCTTGTTTTTTGCCATTTTTGGGGGGGTAAAACCCCTTAAAAATAAAAATAAAATTTTAATAAAAAAACCTGGAGATATTCCAGAACTACACCTACATACCAAATTTTATCAAAATCGGACCGTTGGTATGGTCTCCAGCTCTGTGCATATCCTTATAGACACACGGACAGACATCACCAAAAAACACTTTTTTGGGTTCAGGGAGCACCAACACAGATGATTCCACTAAAAATTCAAATTCGAAAATTTGGACGAAAACAATACTTTCTCCATATACTAGGCCTACGTATAGGGTGGAGAAAGTAAAAAGTAATTAAATTTATCTGATGAACAGTATGACAATTTTAATACCGGGTGTCCCACGAAGAGGTCCCTATTTTTGAATTGATATGACAGACGTATAGAGCGCGCTACAGACTTGAAATTCTACAGTCGTGACTAACACATATGTAAAAGAAATACCCCTGAGTATCAGTTAATTCTGACTGATCCAAACAAAATGGCGGAAAAACAAAAAAACAACAAAATCAGCAATCGTATTTTAAGGGTAAACCTACTTTTATTTAGAATAGGAACAGCTACAGCTGTTTAGACTATTTCAAATCTATCAGCTGACTGCGTGTATCCACAACAATGAACATAATTGGTAATAAACATTGGCGTTTGTTATTAAGTTGCATTGTAAAGTGTCTTATGTACCATGCCGTTTTCAACTGAGCAAAAAGTGAAATGTTGTTCCTGGGCTATTGCCTTTGAAAATGATTATGAAGCAATAAGGTGTTATAGGGAAAGGTACCCAGGTGTAAATCCACCGTCAAGGAAATCTATTCGTAAGTGGAAGACTATCCTACTAGATACGGGGTCAACACAAAAAAATACCATAGATCCTCCAACATAGAAAATGAAGAAATCGTATGTGCTGCTTTCATGGAATCTCCAAATACGCCTAATTCAGTAAGAAAGGTGGAATCTGCTACAGGGATACCGAAGTCATCTGTCCAAAGGTATGCCAAAAAGAACAAAATCAAACATTATAAAACTCATTTTTAGTTCACGGACTGCTTGAAGATGATCCTGACAGACGATTGGAATTTTGTTCGAAAATAATTGAAAAGACTGACGTAGATAGCAAATGGCATGAAGGAATCGTGTTTTCAGATGAAGCGACATTTTATCGAACAGGAACTGTAAACAGGCATAATTGTCATTACTATAACACAAAAAATCCACATATCTTACAAGAAGAGAAATTAAAATCAACAGGTATAACAGTTTGGGCTGCTGTTACCAAGGATGGTGTTTTGTCGTATGACATATCCCGACAAACAATGACTGGAGAAAGGTATGCATCAGTTTTAAGCAATCACATAGTTCCTCATCTTTCTCAGCCTGAGATGAAAGACGTTTTTATCCAACAGGATGGAGCTCCTCCGCATTATGCTAATGTGGCCAAAGCAGTTTTGGACCAAAATCTTCCTAACCGTTGGATAGGTCGTGGCAGCAGCTTCATGGACTGGCCCCCAAGGTCTCCAGACTTGACTGTTTGTGACTTTTTTCTGTGGGGCTTTTTGAAGGAGAAGGTTTATTGTCATAACATTGCGACAGACGATGAACTAATGAGGTTGATCGAAGAGGAACTGTTGTTGATACCTCGAGAGTTGTTCAGCAAAGCGTATGACTGTTTTCTATTTCTTGTCATCAGTGCATTGCGATCGATGGACATCAGTTTGAATAAGGTTTATGGATCAAATAGATTTAATTTATTTATGAGTTACTTATATCTTTAATTCCCTAACGTTGTTTAGTGCTTAGTAACATCGTTAAAATTCAATAATTATGTTGTAACACTTAAGCAAATAAAACTATTTTAACGAAAAGGTACTATTTCTTTGATATCCCGCCATTTTGTCCTAATGTGTCAGAATTAACTGATACTCAGGTGTATTTCTTTTACATATGTGTATGTTAGGACTGTTGAGTTTCAGGTTTGTAGAGTGTTCGGTGCATCTAATATATTAATTCAAAAATAGGGACCTCTTCGTGGGACACCCGGTATATTAAATATCAGACTTTAAAAAAAAAAACCTTTTAGCTTTCTTACTTAAACACTCAAATTCAATTTTTAGCGAATTTCCATAGGAAAGATGAGCTATTGCGGTAACCCTTAAGGTGTTACCTAAGGTCGGGAGTAGTAAATGAGCATCGATCATTGTCCCCAGAACACGTTTTGGGAGTGTCATTTAATATTATACATATATCAACTTCTAAAACAGCGAGTGTACGTACGTGAGTAACATTATAATATAATATTCATTATAATATGATTTCACCCATCATCTTTAATACTAGCACTTTACTTATGGAACCCCTGTATCTATCAGTATTGTGAATGTCAAATTAGTGTTAAACAAATAAAAGAGCACTGTGGCGACAAAATCACTCTGATTTAAATAAAAACCCGCACCACAAAACAAGGAGCAAAAACTATAACTAAACAACTAAATTGTAAGTTAAGTTTAATACCTTACCCTTATGTACATTTCGATGACATGGTCATCATCCTCAGAGGGTTTTTATTTAAATCAGTGCAAATTAGTGTTGTCATTGTGTAGGATCTACTAACAAGTATCTTGGACTATACTACACGCGCTATAACTTTGCACTTGGGATTTTTGGAGTTTACTGTGAAAATGGTATCGGCAACGTCGCACTGTTGAGACGAGCGGATGTGTCTTTACGCGCTGACTCACAGGTGCACTTCCTGAGAAGGCTCTTTCGAAATTGCAAATTATTATTTTTTTCTTCTGATACATTTTTCAATATTTCTTATCATAACATGTTTGGTCATACTTTGCTGATAATAAATATCTAAAATGTATTAAAATTGGACAATTATAAGTATTGTTTATAGATGTACAGGGTGATTCAGTAAAGCGTAGCGGGCTTTGCAGATTCAGATTCTACATGCAAAAATAAGTCGAAAATGTAGTATAACATTTTTTCGATTTCGGCTTAGTTTAGCCGTAATTCGCCATTTTGTTTTTTTTACAAAAGTTCACTGTAACTCTGGAAATAGATAAGATATAAAGTTCAAATTTAGAATGAGCATTTTATATGTTACAATTAACAAGTGTACCAAACACAAAGAATTTATTTTTATAATTTTCAAAATGGCGGCCGTTACAACTTTTTAACGTAGAATATCTTAAAAACCGTTAACTTTACAAAAAAATTACAAGAGACAAAATATTTTTATTTTTTAACGACAGACAGTAGTTTTTTTTTGTTGTTTCAGTAGGTCAAAGGATAACTGAGTTATCGACAAAAACATAATTTCTTGGTAATTGTCTACAACAAACAAAATTAGCCTAAAATCATATTTTTTTTAATTTAACAAAGTTTTTAGTTAATTTTGTAGCGGGCTATGCAGATTCAGATTTTACATGCAAAAGTAAGTCAAAAATGTAGTATAACATTTTTCGGTTTTGGCTTAGTTTAGCCGTAATCCGCTATTTTGTATAAAAAAAGTACTTTGTATTGTACTTTTTACAATAAGATATTTAATGTCAGCAGGTTAAAAACGACATTTTTGAAAGTTTATATTATTTTGAATTTATTATTTTGTTAATAGTATTTGTTTTATATTTAAATGTTAATTTTTCCGCAAAACGATCACAATATATTTAGTTTGCCCTTTTTCCAATACTATTAGTTGTCTGATTACAAACAGTTTTATATATTATTTCTTGTTAGAAAATTATCTTTAAGATGCATAGTCATAATGAACTTTTCATTAAGTTTTGAAGAAAAAGTGTAATTTTACTAGAAGCCTAGTTGTGAGTCATCGTTCAACCGGATACATTTGATAAGTGGGATGGGGTAGCGAGCCGACCCGCAGCGTTGCCAAACTTTGCAAGTCCCAAGTGAAAAGTTATCGTGCGCGGGGTATAATATAAAATACTGCGCATTGCAATCATCTTGTACATGCCATCAGAGAAATGTTTCTGGTATTTTATCTGTCAGGTAAAATTCAATAAGTTATAACTTCCGCTAACACTGCCTAACTAAACTTTATTAGCGAATTTCCATAGGAAAGACGAACTATTGCAATGACCTTTATAGTGAGACCTAAGGTCGGGAGTAAATTAGCACCGATCATGGTCCCCAGAACACGTTTTGGGGTGTTATTAAAAATTATACAGCCTATATATGTGTGTTCGCATTCTAGCGGCCGAATTTAAGGGTCTGCTCCAATAAACGAGAAAGCAACCGGAAACGCAACCGCTTCTCACTACATCCCTATCTAAACAGTGCAATTTCTTGCAGCTGAACGCTTTGACATTGCCTCATTTCAAACCATTTTATAAGTCTATCTTTTGTAATTGAGTGTTGAAAAAAAAACTGAATATTCTTTATAAAATTTCGGATCCGGCTTGCAAATTATTTTTCATTATTAATTTGTTATTGTGTTAGGAAAAAAATTCAAACTTTGTATATTCAAAATGTCAATTACATAAGAAATCAAAAGCATTTTAAAAAATGTATATTGCAAGACGGATGCGTATTGTGACTGTGCTTAAAACGAGACCTTGCAAACAATTTTATGATAAAAAGTAAACGAAATAAATGGTTTGAAATTTAACATTGCTCTTATGGGATAAAAATCCAAGATGGCCGCCACTACAGCAGACCCTGATTTTGTCCAAATTTGGTACACACGTTGGTCGTCTACGTCGCTCGGACGAGTTCGTCAGCCAAAAAAATCCGACAACCGGATTTTTTACACTCGGGTCTACGCTTTAATAAAAACCTAACCTAAAAGTTAGAAATACAAATAATTGCTTCAAAGTTTGAAACAGCTGTCAATGAAAATATCGGAGCAAACAGCGGTTATATCCGTTATTTTATTCTATTGTAATTATTTTTTGAGATTTTCACTAAGAAAATGAAACTTTTTAGATTTTTATCTTAAAAAAAATAAATGTAGGATATTAGTCTGTACATTTTGTTTTTTTACGCGACCTTATAGCTCGCTTGGTTCCCCCAAAATCGATCAAAACGTAAAATACAATAAAAGTACCCGGTTCAGAGTCATTTGGTGGATTTTACCATGGGGTTGGCATGCGAAGCATGCAATGCTTTGTGTATTGAAAATACTCCCAATATGTGGAGTGGCGTGCGAAGCACGCAATGCTTTGTGTATTGAAAATATTGCCAATAGGCGCAATGGCGTGCGAAGCATTTGCAGCTATACCGTCGCGAATTGTTGGTTAAACCCTAAAACATAGGCCTATAAACTTAATTTTTAAAATTCGCTCAACTCACTTCAGCAGTTCAGCTGCGTTGTCGAATTATTTTCTTGATTTACATTTAAAGTAAGATATATTTTCGCACTTTAACAATAAAACAAAGTGTCACGTTCTACTTATGCAATGTAACTCTGTTACTTCAAGTGTCTGGTAAATGTGTAGTAAATAAAATTTTTCCTTCTGAAATTATAGCCTCATTAGTGCAGGCGGAGTAAAAAAGAAATTACCTTCTACCAGTGAGCAAGGATAGGCATGGGAGCAACAGTGCTATCCCCTCGCGCGCAGCATCCTATGTGCGCATGCGTACAACAGCCAATACCACGCTGCTGGAACTGTGAAGCGCACAGTTTCGTACAAAGATGTTTGTATCTTTTTCATAAACTGAACGACGGCTACCATTAAACTTTTAAGTATTATATACAAGTATAAAGAAAGAATAAAGGGAAAAGGACTCATTATATAAGGTTATCGATAGTACAGGGATCGGCGCACACTAGAAAACCCCTGGCGTAGAAGTGAGTTACGCCCGGTTTTGAGTTCTGCGCATGCGCTGTCGATATAATCCTAACCTACAAACATTAGGCCTACTCCCTGGGTGTTCTGACAGAGTTCTGCCAAGTGTAGTGACCCCGCGTCCATTAAAATAATCAAAGTAAAATTAAGAAGTGTGTACAAAATATATTAAGTATCTGTTTCTGCAAAGTAATGTTAAAATAAGTATTACCACTGAACCACTGATGTATTATTATTATTGATCTGTTCCTTACCGATTTAACTAACTCAGTGTTTGAACCCGGGTAAAGAAGGTGGAATCCCAGCCCTAATACTGACGTTTTGTGATTGAAAATGTTTTTGGGAATGGCCATTGCGTTTTGACCTGCCTTGAGCCAGGGTTCGTCTCATCTGCCGATCACCGTATCAAGTGGAAATAGGTGGTGCTGGAGTTCCACAGTGGCTATACGCATCCACCAATACTCAGGACACTTGTATGACAAAATTAATTTAATTTAATAGAATCATAAAGACAAATTTAACTATATAAAACACAAATTTTTATTAAATTTACATTCACGTTATGTATAAATTGCACATTTCAAAATTATTAACAAGAAATACAATAATGATTAAAGGTATTTATGTGATAAATTTGTTCTACAAATATGTATCGAAAAAGTATGAAGTTTCACAAAACTGGTTTTAATCACTTTAATAACAATCAATTACCAAAATTAAAAGTATTCACATACAAAATTATTACTAGAATCGTTCTTTTTATTTACAATAAAATTATAATACAAATAAATAATTATAATCTATAATTATAATAAATAATTTAATTATTCAACAGTTTCAACTACTCGTAAATCCCATTAAAAGTAGACTCGAGGTTCAATAAGTTCTTTATGCCCGTAAACATTTTTTAACGTAATGGGCAAAAGTCAAAGTTAAAGAAACATGTCTAAATAAAATTACAAATACTAAAAATAAAATTTATATCATAACATATTCAAGACATATTATTTTTAATAACTACTTGCAGTATTTTATAAATTGTATTCATTTAGTGAGTAAAACGCCATACTCTTAAGACAATTTGAAATTACATTTTAATCTGCTTTCAGATATTTGTTAAGTGTTAATGGTAATTTATTGAATAATTTATATTGCTGGCACATAAAACTATTATAAGATTTACACAATCTAGCATAAGGCATAAGGTCTTGTGTTAAACGTGTGGTTAGAAACTGCAGTGTTAAAATCATCAATATGATGTCTTACATAAACTAAATTGCAGTAAATATACAGAGCAGCCATTGTCAGATGATTCTGATGGTCTTTTTCCACTTTGATAAATGGCCAGCGGAGTTGGTGCAGGAGCTTATGGCTCTAGGTGTAGTTTATCTAGGGCTATGGGATCCTTACCATCGATCTTTCAGGCGGAGGTTGTTGCGAATGATCTCTGCGCCCGTGAAATCCTCAAAAGAGAAATTATAGGAGCTAGGATTGACATCCTATTTACTAGCCAAGCAGCCTTCAAGACCCTTGAATCATTCACCTTTGAATCAAGGTTAGTTTGGGACTGTTTTAAAGCAGTGAATCACATGGCTAAACTCAATGAAGTTACTCTTAAATGGGTGCCTGGCCATGTAGGTATTAAGGGCAAGCTGGATCGACTTGCTAGAATAGGAGCTAAAAAGCTCTTCTTTGGTCCAGATCCTTTCTATGGGAGGCCTAAAAGCCATCTAAGAAATGTTGTTGAAGTCTGGACGGAGAAAACTTGGTCCTCGCATTGGAACGATGCTCCTGGGCTTAGGCAGGCTAAAATGTTCATCTGTCTCTCTAAGTCAAAAGCTCAGAAGCTTCTATTGATGGCAGGAACAATCTTAGACGGACTGTGGGAATTCTCACTTGTCACCCGCCTGGCCAAAAACCATTTTAAAAAAATGGGGCTGGTCTCGGAAGACTCTTGTCGATTCTGCTCCCTTGGGACTGAATCGGCTCAACACCTGTTGTGCGAGTGTGAGGCTCTCGCTCTACGGAAGAGATTTACGGCACTTGGAAGTGCTTTTGTTAGCCGGAAGAGGTACATGGTGTTGATCCCGAGATCCTCATCGGTTTCGTAAGGAGGGATCTGAGATGATCACTAAAAAGGGAAAGTATACCACAATAGATCCATTTGGGTTGCAGTGGTGAGGGGGCCTTGTACTCCCCTATACCTACAAGGGGGAAAAATGGTCTTTTCTGTCTTAAACCACTCGATAAGCTGAAGTGGCAACAGGGCCGGCTTAAACGGAGGTGCAAACCGCACAAGTGCAGTGCGCAGGACGACAGAAAAGATGTCAACTGTCGACCTCGCGGACTCACTATTAAAAAAAAGTTTTTTAAAACATCGAACCAAACAGTTCTTGCAAAACGAGCTTGCTTGTTCCTTTGAACTGCGAATACACAAACAACACTACAACAGATGACACCATGTTGATGTATTGTTATTGATCTGTCCTCTACCAATTTAACTTGTTTGAACCCGGATAAAAAGGCAAATCTAACAGTTGTGAAAACTATTAAGTGTAGTTAATTTCTAATTTTATTATATATATTTTTGGAAATTCATGTCGTATTTTGCGTTTAAATCAATGGTTTCTTTATTGAGCAATTCAAAACTACATATTACTCAACATTCTTAATTCTTATTATTTCTTAACGATATTATATTTTTTTGGAGTAATTGACACTTGCACAAAATACATATTTCTTTTATTTTCCCCCCTATACCTGCATGCCCAGTGGTGTAGCAAACGGGTGGCAGGGATAACCCCCGCCAGGGGGGGGGCGACACCAAGACAGTTTCGATTAATCGTCAAGGTATAGGTATCACCTGATCTTGATACTAAGAACATTGAAAAAAATATTCAAAAACGTAGACGGAGATCAATGATTTCGCATCAGTAAAAGCCAGAAAA
Organism: Philaenus spumarius; assembly: GCA_018207615.1. Taxonomy (NCBI): domain Eukaryota; kingdom Metazoa; phylum Arthropoda; class Insecta; order Hemiptera; family Aphrophoridae; genus Philaenus; species Philaenus spumarius. Next base: position 11,534 of record JAGFPH010005167.1, read on the forward strand.
GTAACATTTAAGTGAATATTTGTCTTATGTTGTTGTCTTACATTCTCCATATGTCTTGGCAAGATGTGAAAGTTTTTTCCTATTAACCAGAAGTTTACTAGTAGTTCTGTGAACAGTAGACCTCGTTCGTTGAAATAACAAATATGGTTTTGAGCTTAGGTTAAAAATAGTGTGCCAGTAAGGGAGAAAGCAGAAGGTTTAGCCAGTGAATCATTATTTTGCAATTCCCGCGATTCCGGGGTTTCTAGTTCTCGTTTTTTTCTTCTTTTCTGGAGCTTTAACTGCTAAAGATTTTCTTTTAGAGGCATTGTGTTTTATTTAGGTTAATAATGCCTAAGGTAGCTACAAATATCGCGTTATTGAGGGAAAACATAGAATTAAATATTATTACATACTTAAATAACTAAAACTTAATAATGTATTTACAGTTCCATATCATATTCCAATATTAGAAATAATGAAAACAAACGATGATAAAGCGTCGTGATAATGATCTCAACCCATGTACCGACACTTCCCACGGTGTCTAACGGTCATTTTTTGTATGTCCTTTATCGCCGCGAGGTTTCATCTCATTTTGTAATTCAAGTAAAGCTTAGTCAAATACTTTTATAAAATAATAATTTACAAGTATACAGTTCAATTCTTTGATTTATCCTCTACACTTTCTTATAAAAATATGTCATTTTTGGGCAAAGGATATATTCCTAAATTACTATTCAAAACAGGCCTAGTTTTGTTAGCAGTCTTGTAGTAGGAACATAAAAACTGGTGTTTTCAAAATAAGTAATTTGAAATTGATAAATATTTTTATACAGTTCTATTTAGAACTAAATTACAAAAAAATTTTACATTTATGAAAAAAATTACAAAAAATGTTTACTACTTTTTATGTAGGCCTAAAGTTGAACTTTTTCCTTTCGTAACTGAACATTCTTGTTTCTTGAGCTAATAACTTTGTTAATTTTACTTCAGTCATTTTTTTTACTGGCATATATGAGTTCTATGAATCTTTATCTACAAAAAAGCTATGAAACACTTTTGAATTTGTTTAGAATAAACGTATAAAAACATGGTTGAAATACAAAACTTGGACGATTTTTAACAAATTTAAAGTTTACAGCAATTTTGTGAGCTTACCGATAAAGATACGGAAAAAATCAAGAATACAATTTTGTTGAAAATCTAATTTGCTACTAGCAAAATGTTATTAGTTTTTAAATTCGACTTACGGTTAAGCCACAAACTGGCTTTGGAAAAAGCTTACACTGAGAGAAATTTTTTTCCGGCCGCCATTTTTATTTTATTTAAGGGGTTAAAAATAAAAAATGGAAAAAACCATATATATACATGGCTCGGCCTAGGAATAAGGAACATTCATGCAAAAATCAATTCATCAAAATTGGTCAATACGTTTGACCGTATTCGTGAGACAGACACGACACAGACGAAATGCCGAACGGTCGAGTTAAAACGGAGACCTCGCTTCGCTCGCTCAATTAAGTTTCTGCAGCTGCTCTGCAATGTTTGACATTTAACATTTAATGTGTTTTTCAAAATGAATCAGGAAAACCTCAGGAAATAAGGATTAGGTTAGGTACCTTCCCTTTCCTTGTCTCCTCTTACCCACTCCCTTAGCCTAGATGTTGTTTTAAGTTATATTGTAATTTAGTTTAGTTGTCTGAAGATGCTTAACTGCGAAACTGCTGTTACAAATATATTTGTGTTTTGTGAAATTTATATTTTGTGTTAATATTTTTTATTTGAATAAATAAGGAAATTGAGCTAACTTTGATTAAGATATATTAGAAATCGTTATTTTTATGTATAATTTTTCAAACTGAACTAACCGTTTTTTACTAGCTTTTTTTAATCAATAGTTCTTTTGAGAGTGTAAAGCCAAAAACATTGTTACAGTACACATTTCTAAAAATTCTATTTACACAGTCTGTTTAAATTTATGCAATTAAATTTAATTGTTGTTAAGTCATTTGATTAACTGTAAATGTGCTTATTTTGTGGAAATAAATCTGATTTGATTACACTTTCTTCTTTTTATTATAAACAAAATCTGCAAATTATTCTGAAATAAAAATATAAGTACCAAGAACCTAACTTAAGAATTTCTCACTTATACTTGTAAAACAATTCTTTCTAAATAATCCATTTGATAATAAAAATCCATTCGACTACATTTACATTTTTTTAAATTACTGCATCCTCCTCCACTCATTTTATCGAAGACAGGCCACTTTCAAGTCTGGCCAGGAGCGCCATCCACTTAAGCTACGCCACTGTGCATGCCACCCCCATTCCAAACTCACTTTAAAATTGGAAAACGAAACAAAGGAGAAGCGTTGCAAAACAACTCCTTTCTCCAAACAGTTTGCTGTAGCAACATTGCTAAAGTTGAATTACATCTAGTTTTTAAAACTAGTTTTTTTTTATCAACTAGTTTTTTCTCCTTCAAACAGTTTGTTGGCGTTTTGTAAACGCAACAGAAACGTCAACCTCTAAATGTCTCGATTGCACTCAGAATTTTACTAACTTTTCCAATTACAGTAGCGAGTGCAGAACGTAGTTTCTGTGAATTAAAACTGATGAAAACTTAACTAAGGTCAACGATGTCCGAAACAAGGCTAGATGATTTAGCAACGATTTTAGTTGAACATGAATTGAGAGAAAAATTGAACCTTCTGATTTAGTTCACTTTGGTGCTATTAAAGCAAGAAAAATATCTTTTTAGCAGTTTGATAACACGAAAGGATCATTTAGTGTAATAAAAACTGTTCAGTAAATTTTTTGTACACACGACATGAGTGTAATTCAAATGTCTTACGTTAGCTGGAAACATATTTGAGAATATGTATTTTTATTAAAATTAAAATTCCATAGTATGTTTCTTGACTCAATTTATCTGAAAAGTATTCCGTAACTTGTAAATAAAACTGATTAACTAATAATATGATAATATGATTGTTACTTTCCAATTTTGCTACTTTCTATTGCTGTGGTAAGGGGCAGCGATAAGAATGTTTTGCACAGGGCTGTGAAATGAGTTGCGCCGGCACTGCCCCAGAGCTTAATACCGTATAATGCTAAAGGTTGAAATAGTCAACAAAATAGTCACCAGTAGCTCCTTGCTAACATAATATTTCAGCTCCCCAAAGCAGAATGTGTTTTATCTTTCTGCAACGGTTGATGGTAAGACAAAAAACTTTCTGTGAGTGCGGATGTTTTAGTAATAAATTAATCATTGAGGTTTTGTAGGTGAATAAGTAAGTCATTTTCACATGATCAATTCTTTGAGTAATTATTTTAATTTGCCTTAAAATTTCTTTAATCCTTAATTTTACTTTACATTTTCTTATATTTTGAAACATGGCGAGAATTCATTCAAACCTTCTTGGATTCTCCTCACATCTTTGGATGTTACTGTTTGGAACATTAATTTATTTTTTAAGCCTGGTTTGAAGTGGTTATAGTAGGTACCGAGACCCATATTTCTGACATAGGGCAAAAACAACCAGTAATTCAATTCAACTAGGCCTAAATATAATCTTAGCGTATGTCCGCAAAAAAATCGATGCCCGAATACAATTTTTGGCAACTTTCTGAACTAGCATTGTTGAAATATTATTTAATATACAATGACGAATGTCCGCATAAGAATACTACGTTAGAATATTATTAGCGCTAATTTTATAAAACGCCGGCATTAGAACGCAATTTAATAATAGGCTACAACAGCGAATGTCCGCGAAAAAAGCTACAAGAATTTGTTCTTGTCTCTATGAAATACCGGCGTTAAAACTCAATTTAAAGTACAACGGGTAAGGTCCGCGAAAATGTTATTTAGATGACACTTGTAAAATTTGGAAAAAGTGAAAATTAAATGTCGCTATTTGCGGGAATGAAAACA
>JAGFPH010005167.1:15555-39572 GCA_018207615.1 Philaenus spumarius
TTGAATGCTTGCAGAGTACGTTACCTATCCACAAACCTCTGGTCGTAATATAGGCCTACATTGTTACTGTAGTAACCCAACTGCAAGAAATAATGACCATAAAAGAATATAAAACTGTTACTTACCACTTTCTTGTAAAGTCTCAGGACAGTCTTCAGTCGATTGTTCCTCTTCGTAAACAGGTTCAACTTTCTGCATGGTAAAAACAGTTTTTTGTTATAAGTTTGGAGCACATTTCTTAAAAATAAACAGACCATATATTTGCTTCAGCTTTCATTAGCTAATAATATTTTTGCTGTATTCTTGCTATGGTAATTACAGACAAAATAGTGTTTTACAGTAAAGAAATGTATTATTTTTGCCGAAATAAATGGTTTTGTAATGCTTATTTCTAGAGTTGACGGGAACAATTTGTATTAATTTCGTGCAGGAGTAAATTTCTTGAGCGAAAAATTTTTGTCAAAGAAACTATTTTCAGATAATGTACGGGTAAATTAACGTGAAACAGAAGCAAGGATGCGCAGTGAAATACTACGCTAGACCATGAGCAGCTGCTCAGTGCTGGTGCTGTGAAAGTGTCAGTCGGATTGCTAGTGGCACTACCAAAAACATCAGTGTCGTGTTAGTTTCGTTGCTTAGCTAAAACTTTTAAATGGATAACCCTAGTGTTTCGGCTTTGGCAAAAAACCTATTATCCATAGTCAGACTAGGGAAATTATTTGTAATGTGTAAAAATGTAAGGTGTAAGCTCAAAACGGAAGCCGGTTTATGTTTTCAGTAGGGCTGGTAGCCGGTTTGCGTCCCCGTTCCCACCAACACCCTCATCCACTGGCAGTCGCAAAACGTTTCATGTCTGGTTAATTTACCAGTACCCTCGAAAACCGGCAACTAACCTCGAAAGAAAGGTTTATATCTTTTGAGTTTGTAGTCAGAAAATGCAAAAAAAAATTAGATCATTGGAAATTATTTTCTTATATATTCGAGAAGCGCTTTCCGACGATGTCAAAATTATTAAAATCAATTCATTAAATCTACAAAAATGTTTATGTTTTTATGTATTCAGGACGATTTTTCAAAAACTTACCACCCGTATTATTTAAAATACGGAAGATCTGTTCTCGGGTCAGACGCCTTCACCGTCAGAAAGAACATTAGAACACCTGTTTACAAATCCCTTTCCTCTCCTGCTACAGCACCTCAAGAAATAGTAATGGACACATACGGCTTGTGATACATCAAATTAAAACCCTTAGAAAACCATGAATTTCTGTGATAAGAAAATAAAATTCGGCCAACACGTTTGTTTGATATGCTCAAAAATATTATTTTGTAAGTTATTTTTAAAATTTTATATTATTGACCGAGCGAAACGAGGTCTCCGTTTTAGCTCGACCGTTCGGCATTTTGTCTGTGTGTGTGTGTCTGTCTGTCTCAAGATTACGGCGAAACGCCTTGACCGATTTTGATGATTTTTTGCATGAATGTTCCTCATTCTTAGGCCAAGCCATGTATATATACGGTTTTTCCATTTTTCATTTTAACCCCTTAAATAAAATAAAAATGGCGACCAGACCATTTCTCTCAGTGTAAACTTTTTCCAAAGCCAGTTTATGGCTTTTTAAGTCAAATTTAAAAACTAATAACATTTTGCGGGTAGCAAATTTTACTTTCAACAAAATTGATACAACAAAATGCTCTGTGCATTGAAAATTCTGCCAATATGGGGGTTGGCGTGCGAAGCACGCAATGCTCTGTGCGTTGAAAATTCTCCCAATACGAGGGTTGGCGCGCAATGCACTGTGCGTCGGAAGCTTCTCATAGTGTTCAGTGTCAAGCTCACATGTACGTCCTTAGCAGTGAATGTGTTAAAAGGGTTTAAATTCAAATCCCCGGTACTGACCTGACCCCCCCCTTGAAAAGTTCTCCTGGCTACGGCTTGACGCATCCTCTCGCCCTACTCCTATCACCTAAGGCCAACAATTTGTAATGATAACATATGGATTGCAATACATCAAATTTAATCCCTTTATAAAACTTGCTCTTAATTTCAGCTATTGTGTCTCTATAATAGAATAGCTCTCTAGCTATTGTCATTCTAAAGAGTCTGTGATGGATGCGTGAGTGGTATTGAGCTTTTATTTTATATTAAATAGGTGAGATTATTATTTGACTAGCAATCCTACAACATTCGTTGAGGTTAGATTCGTGTAATCCTCTCCCCATATGAAAAAGTGGTGAAGTTTTATGAATATTAATAGAATGAAAAGAAAAAATTGAAAAAAAAAGAAAAACATTTACCAAACATTAAAATGTAAATATATACAGCTTTGAATTGTATTCATGTTGTAGAAAGTTTGTTTGATAGTTGATGACTGAAAACATTTGATTTGGCAGCACATTTTCTTTAAAATTTCAATTCCAGTAACGCAGCACTAGTAACCCATCCTTTATTATTAGCTCGCCACAAAACAGACAACTCAAAGTCTGCAAATAAAACAAATTTTTTTAGCAGCCAAAGTAGCAACATTATAAGGTTACATATGGTTAGATGAACAGCTGATTTATAATAAGTATTAATATTTTTAGTCTATTGTTGTTTTGTGAGAAGTAAACAAAACTATTCGTGGAACATGTTTTGGTTGAGCGTTACACAAATGAGTGTTACTAATTATGAGCCATGTTGTGCAACCCGGTGAGAATACTAGGATGCTCTATGGCGAGCACACGTTTTTCAGATGGCTGGGAATCGGTTGAATACGATTTACGCTCTGGAAGACCGTTAACGTCAAAAAGTGATACCAGGTGATTGCAGAACAATAATTATACTTGAACAATACCGCAGTCCTTCAAATTTCGACAAACGAATTGGACATGAAAAAAGTTTGTGCAAAATTGAAAATAATCCGATTTAAAAAAAAAAATTTATTTGTGGTGATGAATTTTGGATATTTGCGTACGACCCAGAATTAAAACACCACTTCAAACTCACCACATCCTAAAAAAACAAAAATGAGGAAAGCTAAACCATGCCAATTTGTTCCTTCGATAGTAAATGGCATTGTCCATAAGGGGTTTTTGCCTAAAGCCAATCCCCTTTTCCAACCCTTGGAAGGAGACCTCGACCTTTCTGCATGCAAAACATTTCTATTGGTGAAGCCAGGTACCACGGCGAATTAGTAATAAAGTTAAACTTTAAAACCCTTTAATATTTTCTATACAGAGAAAAGTAAAAAATGAAAACTTACAATGACTTCAATAGGAATTGGCGTCAACGGATCCTGTTCTTGACTTGCAGGATCAGTCCTAAAAAGACAAAAAAACTTGTTTAACTCTCCTCTATACTTTGTACAAGGTTCGTACAAAAATTTTATTTCCAATCTCTCTCATTCTCTCTGACCTGTTTACAAAAATTTCCCTAACTCAACATATCAACAAATAAGTCTCCCTCATAGTACACCTTACTTCAATTTAACAATTTATTTCATTTAATACTGCCATCCATAGCTGTCTTTAAACATCCTTTTTATTCATTGAAAACCAATTAGGCCTAAATCGTTGAAAAATTTGAAAGCTATCTATCAAAAATTCCAACACAAAAGTAATCCAAGTAAAAGTAATATTTTATTTAAGCCCATAATAATGAACATGTTAAGTTTAACATTATTAACGTTACTCACGTTATATTGATGTAAGGAACTAAGTAGATTCCTGAGGATTAACCCTTAAGGGTCTGCTCTAGTAAACGAGAAAGCAACCGTAAACGCAACCCTCACTGTATCCCTATCTAAACAGTGCAATTTCTTGCAGCTGAACGCTTTGACATTTCCTCTTTTCAAACCATTTTATAAGTCTATCTTTTGTAATTGAGTGTACGAAAAAAAAACTGAATATTCTTTATAAAATTTCGGATCTGGCTTGCAAATTATTTTTCATTATTCATTTTTTATTATGTTAGGAAAAAAATTCAAACTTTGTACTTACAAAATGTCAATTACATAACAAATCAAAAGCATTTAAAACAAATGTAAATTGCAAGACGGATGCGTATTGTGACTGTGCTTAAAATGAGACCTTGCAAATAATTTTATGATAAAAAGTAAACGAAATAAATGGTTTGAAATTTAACATTGCTCTTATGGGATAAAAATCCAAGATGGCCGCCTCTACAGCTGACCCTTAAAGCGCTAAGCTAAAATATGGGCTACCGCTCATTTAAAGTTAAAAAAATATATATTTATTTTCTGAATGATCTTTTAAATTTTTATTCTAAGGGTTAAGAAGTACCGTACACACAAAAAATCTCAACTAATTTTAAACTTGTTTTAAATATTTTAAGAATTAAAAAAAAAAATCAAACTAAACTTAGCAGAATTTACAATTATTCTACAACTAAATACATAAAAGCCTTACTTATTGTTCTCTAAAAATAAAATAATTACGTACTAAATTTTAAAAAACAATAACTTATACAAAATTAAAACTTCGGAATGAATATCAATGAGTATAAAAAATATGAATAGTTAGCTATCAGTACAAACAAACAAGGAAGATCAGTGAAACAGATGTGTCTATAGGAGTAAGCCGCGTTGAGAACACTTATGATAGTAGACTCTCACAGACGTTGCTTATATTTAGTCTAAACATACTCAAAGAACATCACTCTGCACTCTATTGGAAGTTTCGTGAACTACAGAATCATCTAAGCATCTGTTTGTGTATTTCCGTTTAAAGGCGCTAACCGCGCTTAGATACTGGGACGTGCCGCGTCTAAAGGCGCTAGCCGCCCGGTACTAAAAAACTAAGACATTACCTCCAGGCCTTTACAAACAAAGTAGCCTATACAAATTTTACATAAAAAAATTAACTTTAAGTAAACACCACTTAAAAATTAATTGAATCTTAGGATCATTGTAAAACAAGTCAAAATCTTTGCTCAACTAATACATAGGAACTTAAGAAATAGCTAAATTCCCCTGACGTTTTACACTTTTTTAAATTTTTTCTATTCGATAGGCAAGTTGGCATGTTTACAACTGTGCTGACTGCACCATTATTTTTAGAAGATGGCAGGACATTGCTGTCATATAAAGAAACTCTACATAAAAAATAACTATTTCTTCTCATTAAAAATATTTAAACATTATACAGTACTTTGTTTTGTTCTTATTTCCACGCATAATCCGAATTCTTAGCCTCAATTAGCTCGAATTAACAGAATTCTACTGTAGGCTGCAAATAAAACCTCCATTTTTGTTCCAAGAAATTTGCACTTTTTTTTATTTGTGGCAGAATTCAATACACAATGTTAAGCTAGGCGTAAATCAAAAACAAAGGATTCCGGTCAATATTTAATTAACTTACCAATTACCACATTAAACTGTAGAACTACACATCTACTGTACGTTCCGAATTAAATAGTAAACTTTTACAATTTAGTCTAAATTTGTGACGAATTTTACTAAATGCATTCGATAAATTAAATTCAGTTACCCTTGTCTAACAATTTTTAATCAAAATCCAAATAGAGTAATCTGTAGCCTGACACGTAGGCCTACCTCATATCTTCTATGCCCCCTTCTACTTTTATGAAAGTAAATTCCGTCTTCTCTTTTTTACAAATCTCTTTCGCATCTTCTTTTAGTACAATCTGTAACATGTCTTCCACCTTAACTCCATCAGGCAGAATTGTTTCTTCTTCACCTTCTATGGAATCAAAACAAACTTCCTCTGGTTTTGTTTCCATTTCAACATTTTCCTCTTTGATTTTAATAGTCTGAGATAGATTTTCCATTCTGTAAAAATATAAAAAAGTGCATATTAGATGTACAGACAAAGTCTCAAATCAGACGGCTAAAGATATACACCACAGTATAAGTATGAACACATATCACTGGAACGCAGGTGGACTGACTCAGGCAAAGAAACTGAACATCGTGAGACAGTTAAACAAACACGACATTGATGTCTTCTTTATCACAGAGGCCAACATTTCAGAGAAAACCCAATCCCGCTATAAATTTAAAGATTATAAAATCAGTTATTTATACAAGTCTAGACAGATCGCAAGTGGCATTTTGGTGGGAGTAAAGAACAGCCTTACTCACAACTTTAAAGTCCTCAAAGAAATGTCGGAGAGTGACAAGTCGGAGATTGCCCAGGTGGAGGTTTGGAAGAATAAGGTTAGATATTGTGCATATGGAATCTACAGCCCACCAAACAACTCTAGTCTGAACATGGATGTGATGAAAGTGACAAACAGGACAATTATAACGGGAGATTTTAATGGACATTCAGTGCGCTGGGGATATCTGGATAGAAACACAGCAGGAAGGGAAATAGAAAACTTTATCGATTCCAATACCATTCAGCTTTTGTATCATTCAAACGACAGGAAGACATATATTCACCACTCAGGAGCACCATCGAACCCAGATCTAGCAATGGTGTCAAGTGACATCTATAGTAGCACATCCAAATATGTTGTAGAAGACGAGGGCAGCGGACATAGGGCTGTAATTACTAAAACAACAATTAAATCAAAGAGTGGACAAATGAAAAATCAGCGTAACCTATGGAACTTCAAGAAAGCCAACTGGAAGAACTTCCAAGACACTGTAGATAGAATCAACATGGAAGCCAATGGTGGAGTGAGACTTCAACACCTCTCCAGCACCATACTAGAGGCAGCAAAACAACACATACCCAGAGGAAAAGTCAGGAAATACAAACCCTTTTGGAACAAAGAGTTGGAAGATCTGAAGAATAGGAGAAACATACTGAGGGACAAAGCAGAAAAACACAATGACACAAAGAACGTTCAAGAGTGGCGAAGAGCAAATGCATTATATATCAGGCACGTACGAGAGACAAAAAGAAATAGCTATTCCAGGTTCATAGGACAACTGAACTATAGAACAAACAGCGGCAAAGTTCACGGATGCATAAACACTCTAACAGATAAGTGGGAAGAGAAACCTACTGCCCCAATAAAAATTACATCGAAACCATTACATTGTGATAATGAAACTGCAAAGAAGTTTAACACTTATTATAAAGAAGTGCATAAGCTATCTCAACAGAACAAGAAACATGACAGAGTTATCAAAAAACAGCTCAGAGACATCCCAATTAGACGAAGCCTTGATGTCTTCACAAAGGATTATACCATTGCTGAACTAGATATAGCAATTTCAAAGCTCAAAGTAAATAAATCTCCTGGACCCGATAAAATCCACTCAGAATTCATCAAAAACTTGGGGAAAAGGGCTAAAGAAATATTAATTGGAATCTTTAATGAAATGTGGGCTAGAAAATCTGATTTGCCATCCATATGGAAAAAAGCAATCATCATCCCCATAAAAAAAACGAAAACCTTGGGTGACGAAATACATAACTACAGGCCAATCTCCTTGACCTCGATAATTGCGAAAACAATGGAAAGAATGGTTGCGGCAAGATTACAGTACTATCTGGAAAGCAACAATTTAATCTCCAATAACCAGGCAGGATTCAGGCCTCATTATACACCTATGAACCAAGTACTAAGGTTCACACAGAGTGTAAAGGACTCTTTCAATAGGGGAGAATCGGTTTTGACTGTCTTTGTTGACTTCAAAGGTGCCTTTGATACGGTATGGATATCTCAACTGTTAAAAAAGATTAAAGACCTGCATATAACGGGTAACATGTTCCATTGGCTTAAACACTTTCTGAGTCAACGATGGATATGCCCAGGTGGAAAGCGTCTGTATCAAAATATAAACAAACACAAGTGGGACTCCCACAGGGTGCTGTTCTTAGCTCGCTACTATTCAACATATACTTAAACGATCTCCCTAAAGCGCTGCCATCCAGACAACTCAATTGTGCAATGTATGCGGATGACGTATTGGTATGGCTGGCAAACAGCAACAAGGACAAAAACATTTTCGTTTCAATGTGTGATAGGATGAATGAGGCCATGCATGATCTGACGAGATGGAGCAAGAGTAACAACATGAAAATTAATGCCAAGAAAACAAGTTATCAGCTCTTCTCACTGAAAACAAAGACACAGGACATATCTCTCCAAGTGGAAAACACAGCAATCCAGCAACACTGCGGCACCAAATACTTAGGAGTCGTCCTTGACAAGAAGCTCAATCTAAAAGACCATGCAAACTACATTGCATCAAAAGTCTCTTCCAAAAGCAATATACTAAAAAGACTAGCAGGAATAAAATGGGGAGGAACGCTCGACCTACTACGCCAAACTTACAAATCATACATTAAGCCAAATTTCCTTTATGGAGGAGAGATGCTTGCCTTGACAGGCTGTGATGCCTTGCGAAAACTCGAAATAAGCCAAAACAACTGCCTACGAATGATAGCGGGTGCCGTGAAGACAACACCAACTGCCGCATTATATGCCTATACAAACATTAAACCGCTGCATAATGAATACAAGTACAAAGCCATAATGGCGTATGAAAAAATTCTTCACAGGAGACACAATAACCCATGGATCTTGGAATGGAGACCAAATAGTAAGGCGATCGAGCAACCAACGCAACTGAAGAGCCCACTGGACTACACCAAATACAACATAAGCACTCAACTTGCAGAGCCAATAAATAAAGTTAAGGATAATCCAGTCACAGTTGAACAAATAGCTTTGGAAACTATCAACAGCTTATACCCCCCCAAACGATTGGTTGCAAATTTATACTGACGGTTCAAAAATTAAAGGCGAAACCGGAGCAGGAATATTTTGCGAGCATTTTTCCCACTACTTTGCGCTGGGCCCGGGATCTACCGTGTTCGAAGCGGAACTATTCGCAATCAATGAGGCATTGAGACAGATAATAATGAGGCCATGGATGAATAACAACACTGTGATTTTGGTCGATTCCAAGTCAGCGTTGCAAGCAATTGCTGAAAATACACCAACAAGTTCTCTGACTGAATCAATCCAGAAGAAGTATAAAATAGTCAAGCATATTACCAAGAAAATAGTCCTGCAGTGGATCCCATCACATGTGGGCATTCAAGGCAATGAGCGGGCAGACGAGTTGGCCAAACGAGGAACTCACATAATACAGAAACCAAGAAGAGTACTCACCCTGGAAGCAAGGATCGTCGAACTGAAACGAACATCTCATCTTGAGTTCACCAATAAAGTCAAAGAGGACATAAGGAACAAGTCCTATGAAGAGGTATCCAACTTGTATGATAAGGTCAGGGACCTACAGAGGAGGACATCTGTCGCGATTTTCCGACTTACAACTGGACATGACTGCCTGAATGAACACCTAAAGAAGATAAAGATTTTGGATTATGACAACTGCACATTGTGTGAAGGCCCGGACACTATTATGAACAAGGACCATCTCTTGGTCTGCGGAGAGTTGGGTGAAGAGAAGCAGAGGAGAAAAGACCTCCATGGTCTCTACTGGGAAGCAAGATCAAAGATGGCGTGAGCCAGTAAAGGCCATTGGACAACAACAATAACATATTAGATGTGCCTATCACATATTTATAAATCTACTAGCTGACACGTACGGCGTTGCCCGTGGTGGTTAGTATTTTCAGTCTTTTTAACGTAATTGTAATCTTTTGAAGTTTTCAGTTAGTGAGTGGTATTTGGCTTTTATATATATAGATCTTAAATAATAAAAGCACTATTGTCATAATAATAAAAGATCTGAAATTATGATTTTAGTAACTTTGATCCCCCCAAACCCCTCCTAAAATTTCGAAATTTTTCATACCCTTTCTTAGAGAGCGCCTAAGGCCCTAGAGGAAGCTACATACCAAATTTCATTCCAATCCGTTCGAGCGGGATGATCAAAAACGCATTGAAAACGCAAGGAAAAATGCAAAAACGCCTATTTCTGGCGTCATTTTGGGAGAATCTCAAACATTTTTTAACAGACTACTTTTAGGCCTTAAACGAACCTAAGTACCAAATTTCAACATTTTCTGCCAATTAGTTCTCGAAAAAGCTGAGAAAACACAAAAAATCGCTAGAAAAACGCGAATATTGGGCGTATCTTTGGGATGTTTTTAAAATCCGTTCTTAGTGCGCGTTTAAAGGTCCAACTGAACATGCATGCCAAATTTGAACTCATTTGGTTCAGTAGATTTTTAGTTCTGCTGATGAATAAATGAGTGCCATTTCGCTTTTATATAGATAGATTATAAAATGAAGTAGGCTACAATAAATAAAATTATTTTAACTTATTAACATTTTTATTAACTTAGGAGTCTGCATATTTTCTACTAATAAGGATATCATAAGAAAATAGTTGTAATGTATTAAATATCCATTTAATTATAATTTGTTTGCTTTTTAAAGACGAGAGGAAAAATGGAGGATCTTGTACATTCCTTCACTCCAAATATAGTTGGATTTGAAGTATTTAACTGTTGATTAGTGGGATTTAACTTTGTGGGATCTTTTATTAAAATACCTTCTTTAACCTTTCATTCTATTGCACTCCTAACAGAGACAATTTTTTTTCAAAATCTTGAATGGCTATATTTAAAAAGCTAAAAAAAGAATAACAAAATAAAACTATGTACACATAGCTGGTGTGACTTCAATATAAATATTTTGAGTTACCTAATTTTTGTTTTAATTTGTGTACTTAATTTGTGTATAAAGAGAATAATACACCATGTTTCGGGAGTGCAAATCAATCCTCGTTATCAAGTGAATCCTCGTAAATTAAAACTAACACATATGTAAACTATATAAAAAACATAAACCTAGAAGACTAAGCCTATGTAAAGGTATGTCCACACTCATGCGCTTCCCTTTCACTTTCATCTTCAACTTGCGCTTCATCTTTCCTTTCAACTTGCCTTTAGCGCATGCCTTGTGGAATGCCTCTAGAGGCATTCAATTTGTTGTCCACACTTGTTCAACAGTTCATTCCTCACAAGATGGAAAAGTCGGACGCATGTTACTTGCCAATTAAAATGCCAAAGTATTGAAGTCTTGCAAAAATTCTAAAAAATTTACTATCACATTTTATGACTTTTCTCAACATGTTCAAGGTTTCTGAACACGATAAAGCAATACAAAACTTTGTGTCCGTGTGTCTGTCTGTCTATGGACACGATATATGCACTCACAGACATCGTAGAAAACTTCTGGTGGTGCCAAAATCTTCGTAATTTTATTGCGGAGTGTTGAAAATCTTTTGACCTTTCTAGCATGACACCAACGTGACAAAAAGTCACATTTTTTTAGTATTAAAAAAAAACACGAACCGAAGTCTCGAAAAAGTGTTCCATCTTTTCATCTTGTTTGCTTATTGCGATTAGTTTTGCTTTTATTGTGGTTTAGCGGAGTAACGGGAGAAAAAGAAAATGTCGACGAGCGATCTGGACAAAATATTTTTTGAGAAAAAGGAATGAAGAATTATTAATGGAACTTCACGTAGACAATGGTTTGTTCAGGAATTTTTACTAGAATGTCGGAGGGAAACTTTCCTGAACTGTTGACCACGATTAGGACCGAAATTAAAAAAAAAAAAATACTCCCTTCCAAAATTCTGTTTCTCCTGAAATCAGGCTGGCAATTACGTTAAGGTTCCTGGCTACCGGAGATTTTCTATCATCTCTATCATATCTATTTAAAGTGTCAAAGCAATGCATTAAAGTGTTCGCAATAAACATTAACGATTTATACGCAAACCACAATGATTTGTACAAATTTTCCGTGGCAGAAACCGTTTGATTATTTTCACTTTTTGCGTGTTCTTTGGAAAAATATGATCACAAGCTTTTTTGGTTTCAATTTTTCTAAGGTTAACCTTGGTGCTTGTCGGCCAACAACTTAAGATTATCTCGTCTAACAATTTTGTTTGTGTAACCAGAGTGGTTGACGTCCCACAACGCCGGTAATAGTCTGTACTCTTCAATAAAATTTGAAATTGCTTCTGAAGACTGTGTCATTATGACTAGTTTAAACGAAAAGACTAACGGAATGAGGCAAGAAAATCAAAAGGTGTTGGATTCACTTTCAATAAGGCATGCGCTATCGAATTCTGAGAATTTTACGGGGGAAGAGGCATGCGTCTACGCTTGCCACACGTTCCCTTCACCGTGAGTCATGTTGAAGATGAAAGGGAAAGAGAAAGCGCATGAGTGTGGACATAGCTTTAAGCGTCTAACCTAAAAACATAACTAATTTTAAGATAAAGAAGAATCCAGAACTAGAATACTAGGGCTGAGATGTCAAGCGAACTTAAAATCTAAATACAAACTGAATGAGAGAAACACTGTTACCAAGCACAGGCACACAAACAAAATTACAGATGACCAAAGCAACAAGGCTGCCTTTTCTGAAAAATAACGGTATTGCTAATTTGAAGCAAGTGAAAGTTAAAGTAAACAAGCCTTCCCCTTCTTTTTTAGGGTCCTAAACATAGGCCTAGCCCTCTAAGTGGATATTTTCTGTTTAGTTTATGCCTACACATATGTGTTAGTTTTTCACTTGATACCTATGGTTGATTTATATTTATAAACAAGGGAATGAATGGAAATGTCTAAACAACAACTTGTAAAAATATAATCAATCCATCATTAGAAACTAATTTCAAAACCAGAATTAATTACTTTGTTTTCATAGCTTGCTTTAAAATGTCATAATTTCCTCGAAGACCAGACCCCGCCCAACAGAGTCCTCATTTCCAATACTAGCCATTTGGTAATCAAATCTTTACTTGGATTCGAAACCAGGACCTTAAGCTTCAGAGTCAAATAGCTAATACATTTGCTGCAAAGCTGCCCAGATAGCCTAGCCTACTGTAATAATGAAACCATTAACAATGGTTGTTATTTTTAACAAAATAAGACCTTTAACTTACACCAAGTATGGATCGCGTACTAAGTTATAGATGAGTTTCTAGGTAAGCTTTATTTCAGCTCTTACATCTTGTATATGCTCTAAGCAAAGGGTTATGTCTTCTAACCTCATTTAGCCTAATAACGCTAAAACTGTTTTGCTATGAAAATAATAATATCTACCTATCAAGAACACCCACAACACGAAGAAAGACAAATTTCTGGAGCAATACAAATCAAAACGTTCATAAAATATATTTAGGACTAAGAAAACACGTAAAGTTAAAACCCTAAATCAAAAATAAATATACTATACAAATTTCAGAGTTGTCAGGTTGTCACAACATAACAGCAATACACCATAATACAGTAGTAAACAGAGATAATAATACCTGGTAGTAAACAAAGGTTACAGCTGATTGATTCATACTATATAGACTGGATAACAAGCGCCTTGAGTAAGGAACTTCAGGGATTCAGTATACAAAAACTAATCTATACCAAAAATATTTACAATAATACGAACATATTTAACTTTCTGATTAGAGATCTAATTCATTTAAATTTTTGTATTAAGTATCAAATATAAAATAAAGGATAATCGTTTATGTGAATATAAGCTGGTTTACAAAGCACAGAGTATTTTATACAGATTACACAATTTGCTTTATTTAGTATTGATCACTGATTTTCTAAATGCTACTGTAGTTTGTAGTCTCTGTCTATAATATTTACACTCATCTGTCAACTCTCATATGTTTATTAGAACCAACCAAATTAAAAGTTTGAAACTAACCAAAAAGTAACTGTCGAAAAATAATTATCTATTAATATTATTTTATTAAAGTATATTTTCTATTTATAATGTGGAAACCAATATTCATCGATGAGAAAGAATTTGTTCTGAAAACTGGAGTTATAGAGTCAGTGCACCAAATAAGCTTAACAAATTTTACTAATTTGTGGCTTGAACAAATAACTGATGGGGATTTAATTCAAAGATGTAAGGTGAGGTAACTTTAGATATATATATAGGCCTATTTAAGTAAAGGATAACTGTAAAAACTGAAGATAAATGGAACACTCGGTTAATTAATTAGTGAGGTACATGGGCGAAAGTTTACTATTCGACCCTAGGCTAACCTATGGCAACAGAACTTCAAGAATACTAAAAAAATAGCCTAAAGGTTCTAACCTATAATATTTATTCACAGTATGTTTATCTGTATTCAACATTTAACAGTAGAATGTAAAACAACGTTGTTGTCTGCAAAAATATCAGCCTAGGTTCAAATAGGCCTAAACTTACGCCGGTACATGTCTAAGGACTATTAAGAAGCTCAGGTTTAGGCTGCAAATCAGTACCTAGAGGCCTATATTATATTAATCGCGAATTTAGTATACGACCCTAAACCAACAGAAATGCAAGAATAATTTTTTAAATGGCCTGAAGTCCTAACTTTAGTCTTTAGTCACAGTATGTTTACACCTGTATTACAAGATTTAACAGTAGAATGTAAAACAAGGTCTGCAAAAATTTCAGCCGAGGGTCGTATAGTAAATTTTCGCCTATTATTATTAAGTTAGTTATTGATTCTATTATTTTTAGGTTGGATATTGAGTGGAGGAGTATTCTGAATTTTGAGTAATACGAAAGCGGTTCTAGTGTATGACATGTTGACCACAGGTTTTAATAGAATTACACTAAATATCACTTTTTCCTTTACATATAATGAAATTAGAAACTTCACTGATCGCAGGAAATCGGTTATAAACAATCTGAAACAAATTAACAAACTAAAAATCGCTTATGGGATTTAACATGTAGAATGTTCAGCCATTTAATTACGCTGTTGCCAAATTGGTTGCAACTAGAATAGAAGTCACTCAGTGCCTCCAATATAATATTAGAAATACAAACTTTTGTATGTTTACAGACTAGAGACTTTAAGTTAAAACTTCAGGCTATTTTTTTTATTTACATATATTATATAAGTTATGTTTAGAAATTAAAACCCTTTTTTAGTAAACTATGAAATGTTACAAACTTATACAGATAGTACGAATTAGCATGGAGGGGAGTGTCCTACACTGGTTCCCACTAGTCTTTAGAACATTTCCCCTCTCGTGGAGGAGTACACAGTCAGAGCACCGCTCCACGCGTTTGTCTTCCGCCTGCCTATACCTAACTCATGTCTGCTCTGTAGTCGTGTTGATTGTATATCAATTTTTTTTGGTGGTGACTGTACTGAAGACTCACAGTCGAGTAGGAGAGGGTAAGACGTTATAGCGCATGCTCAAGTGAAGCTTCACACTGCCTGGCACTATCTATAGTTGTTTACATACTAGAAACATATTAAGACTAGAGACTGTAAGTTCAAACTTCAGGCTATTTTTTTTATATACATTATAAATATAAGTTTGTTAAGAAATTAAAACCTTTGCCTATATATTGGCTATATAGAAGCGCTGCCTATATTTGCGACCAATAAAGCGTCACAATCAGTATGACATAATGTTCCATTAGGAAAATTCCACCAGAAGCACCGCTTATATTCGCTACCAATAAAATTTTGCGATTGCTGTGACGTAATCTTTTACAATTATTAGCCTATATATGTTCAATATATAATAAAATACATATGTAATATTCTTCTTACTGGTTCAAATAAATAAATAAAATAAATGTGGCAACATTGACAAATAAGAAACTATCGTTTTTGCCTTTTTACTGGTATTCAAAGTAATTTAATAGGGATAATTGTTATTGTTTTTAAACTAAAAATTTTGGAAAGTCATTTAGGTAGCAAATTCACGTATATTTTCGTCATTTCTTTCATTCATTTTGTGTAGCTTTTCACCATCCGTTTTTCCTTCCTTTGCGTTACGATTCTGTCTTCTTCTAAAAAACGCAAGGGAAGGGATAGGTTGTTTGAACTGTCCGTTTTGTAATCCCACAGTCTGTCCGTTGGTACCGCATCGCCTTGAAAAAAGATCGAGAAAAAAATAAAATTCCTTCGAGATAACGAAAATGGAGGAGAAAAGGGATGAACGCAACTGGCAGGTGGCAACAACACTACCAGTGCCTAGCTGTTGTATCTAATCCTTCCTTCTTTCTGAAGGACCCAGTATCCTTTTCACCGGATGCTTGTTGCGGTAATTTCCTTCCCGCAAAGCGGATGGAAAACATGAAGGAAACAAAACCAGCTTTCATTCCAATTTGGTTTCAGGTGTTTTCATCAAGCTTAGGCTCTATGTATGTCTCTATTTAACTTATTTGTATAACAATAAATGTATGTAAAAAAACACAATTTTTTTTAATTTCTCCTGTTTTTATGTTAAAAATCTGTAATTTTTCTTAACTCTTTTCGGAATAAGTGGATTTTCGTAATAGTGGGACTCTACTGTATACTACAGTTAGAACCTCCAACACAGGTTCGAACACCTAGTTACTTTCACTGGTTCAATTTATCTGCGCTATACTCTGATTTCTCCCATCTTCATTAGTCTATCTGGTATAAAGTAAACATGTTAAGGGCAATAAAATCTAATTTAACAGCACATCTTTTACACTTGTTTATGCATGTTCAAGTCTCAAAGCCTGCAGTATTATTTGAATGAATATTAATTTCCTTAAAATAAAACACTTTGCCCAGAGTTGCTCACTAATTAACTGTTGGTCTATTATTACACATTATTTATTACCGTATTTGTAAAGTTTCTGCAATTTGTTCCCTTTACAGTAGAATTTTATCTGAATAAGTTTTTAACCCTGGAACCGGTAGCTTTAACGAAAATGGATTTTTTGGCATGTGCAAGCATTTATTCAAAAATAGTAAATGAACCCCAATCCAAAAGTGTTCCATAGCTTTTTTGTAGAAAAAGGTTAAAAAACTGTATATAAGCCAGTAAAAAAATAATAGATGTAAAATTTACAAAGTTATTAGCTCAAGAAACAAAAAATGTTCAACTACGAAAAATAAAAGTTCAACTTTAGGTCTACATAAAATGTAGTAAACATTTTTTGTCATTTTTTCCATAAATGTAAAAAAGTTTTGTAATTTAGTTTTAATAGAACTTTATAAAAAAATTTAACATTTTCAAATTTCTTATTTTAAAAACATGGGTTTTTATGTTCCTACTACAAGACTGCTATCAAAAGTATGCCAAGTTTGAAACGTAATTTACTAATATATGCTTTGCCCAAAAATTAAATATTATAACAAAGTGTAGAGAATAAATCAAGGAATTGAACTGTATATACTTGTAAATTATCTTTTCATAAAAGTGTTTGACTTAGAATTGTGGTTCGGATTCCACGTAAAACTGTAGGTCCCGTCTTCATTAGCCTTAAGTGCAAAACAGCAGGACGTTAAACCAAAAAAAAAAAAATGTTTGCCTTAGAATTATTTGCATAACAAAAGTGAGAACAAATATAGAAACATCCCATCCATCCAAGCAATACGACAAGCGTGCGAAAACTCCTATGTCTACCCATGTTATAAAAGTCCGTTAGTTTCAAATTCAAACGTCGGATGAGAACGTAATAACAGTCACTTTCCCATGGCCCTACACAACAAACTCTTCAAACAAAACATATTTGGTTTACTGGAAATGTTAGCTTGAGGCATTATCTTTACAAAGATACCAAAATATGTCTAAAAATAGATTGTGGTCACACAGATATCACGTGTAATAAGTAAGGCTGTTTATTGGTTGGAAAACTGACCAATTGCAAGGGTCTACAACTTTAGAACTATTTGTCCGATTTTTGATTAGATGGCAGTATTAGGTAGGGAAAATTGTGACGAATCCAACGATATTTAGGTTTAACTCTGAAAAAGTACTGGGCGGGCCGTTGAGAGAGAAGAAAAATGAGCGTTTTAGAATGAAATCCGGCGAATATTCAGGCGGCGAATGTGTTGTAGAAAACTAATAAACTGCAACGATTATTACGTATGTAAATATAGCCTACGTTTTAGAAAGAAATTGTAAATACAAAAATTTAAGTTTGAAACATTACCTTTCCTATGGTGTTTGTCTTTTTGAGATTGGAAGATTTTTAGTGGGTCAAATATTCTATACAAGCACTCGTTACAAATGTGTTGGAGTGACGGTACATTATGTACCATCTGCCGGTTCTAGGGTTGATAAATCTTCTGAAAAATGTTAATGAATTAATTTTTTCTGATAACTATTTTATAGGGATTAACATTATTTGTGAACTGAAAATGTTTTGTTTTTTCAGAGGTTGAACCCTTTGTTTGAAGCAAAACCAAATGTACTCGTCAATCATATTCTTTCACTGTTGGACACGGAAAATCCTGATATCGTCAGACATATGGAAGAAGCAGAAAATGAAATTATACTTAACTTGGAATCTAGGTTTGAAAGTTTCAAATTTATATTTCAATTCAAACTGCAGCTACAGCCGGCCGGACTTGTAAGTTTGCTAAACAGTAGTGTGTCTAGTAGTGACCACATGTTTTTTGTATGTAGGCATAACCAGAAAGCACACATTTTAGGCTACTCACTCTAAAAGAGCGAAATATTACTATACCTTAAAGGAACTATCGGAGCAACAAATCTAGTGAAAATGTGACTTTATGATTGTTAGTGTCGAGCTGTTTTTATGTTTTTTTAATTGTGTACGCTCCCGAATCGGAATGTAATAACAAATATTAAATAGATAGGCCAATACGTTACCTGTGCACTGTCTACCCAATCCTATAGTCAGCTTACATTTGCCCGGGCACATGTGTTTTATATTAAACTGTTTAATTTTGTGTTTTGTAAATTGTGTTTGTGACAAATGGTTTACGACAATCTCACCAGTGAGTGAAATAATTCTATTTTTGTGTTTTTATGTGACCGGATGATGGGGTAACCCGAAACCGCGGCCGTCACAACTAACAAACAAGGATTGGTTAGACAGTGCACAGGTAATATATACCTATTTGACATTTGTTATTTTTATTTACAACTTAGGCCAGAATCGCATTAGCTAAACATAAACAGGCAGTCTACAAACGGTAATATGTTGGTATTTGATTTCAAAAGGGTTTATTTAATAAATGTGAATGATGTAATATATCACTTCACTTTAAAACATATAGTGGCAAGTTAGTTCCAATTAACACAGATGTACATAGGCCTATTATTCGTTTAATTTGAGCTGAACAAGGTTTAAGAGGGGTTTGATGTCCCTCGCAGCTGTGAATCAAACATTCATATTACTACAACGCTTAAATAAAACATTTATATACACAATTACACAAGTCATGTAGCCTACATTAAAACATTTCCCCGTAAGTTTCTGATGCGTTCATTTTGTCCATACTGTTTTAATTTTTATCTATCAAGCACCTTCTTTTTGGAATGGGCAAAATTAAAACATTTCTGCAGTAGGTTTCCTCCCCTACCTTATTGCATTGAGACCATTTATATGGTATTGGCGTTTCTGCATCGTTTGAATAGGATTGGTAAAATTTAGATATAGGCCTACATGTCGTTTGTTAACTAGTTTTAGTATTGTGTTGTACTTGTGTGCTTGTGTGTGTTTCAGTTGTTCAGTTTATGAGCATTAATTCAATGCTCTTGGTTTTAGATTTTCAGGCGATAATAAGCGCTTAGGGTTTTCACCTTTAACCCTTGGCTACTATAGATAACAAAATCACGTTACTACTATAGATGGGTCTGAGAGACCGCAATTTTAAATTGTAAGAAAATACAAAACAATATTTTGTTTCTTATCTAAAGAAATTTATTTATGTTTCTTTGGCTTTTCCACTACATGTTGTCATGAAAATCATAGCTGTATAACAGACTAAACATGACTCTTTTATTAAATCATTATTAAGTTTTATGAATACCATCATAGTGTTGATTTCATTTGAGACAATTATTTGTGTAGATGTACCGTGAACTCACGCTTCCAATGCTGCTGATGATTACCGAGCTTCAACGAAGAAAGAAAATGTTGACTTCTCTTCTGGCGAAAAAGGACGTTGAGATAGCTCAGTACAAGTTGGAAGGCGCAGAACTTGTTAGAAGTAGGTATTTACCAACTATACGCAATACCGATAACTTAGTTTTTACAAGAATTGTGTATGTTATTAGATGGTTCAATTGTAATATTATTAGATGGAAACATAGTTGTAATAGGGGACATCAATTTCTATTGTTGGGTATTTATTGTATGGCTAGCCAAGGGTTAGAGCAACTAATGTAGCCTACCTATTAGAATTACAGAACACTCAAAGGCTTATATTGATAATTTGTCTTTTAGTTGTTCAGACAACTTATTTTGTAATAATGGAACACTTGATCTTGGTCTAACTGATCACAAACTAATATTCTACACAGTAAATTTAATAGTAAAATTTTTCTTTAAAAGTGTCATAATTATTAGTATTAAAAAATTAATATTGATAGTTGCTAATTTATAACCAGTAAAAATAATACTGTGTACTGTTTGTTTAGAAAACGTAAAGACGGAACCTTTCGATGAAGACAAGTTCAATGCAAAGTGTTTAGAAACAATATCAGAGAGAAGAAGTGAAGTTGAACAACATCCTGCGCATGTGTTTACAATATCCAATGGAACCCTGTACCAACAAGTTACAGCTCAGCCCAGGTACAATACATTCAAAGTTGGGTGTTAACCATAATTGCAGTAGTTTTACTATGTTTGTAATGTATGTGAAATAATTGGCTATCAATATCGTTTCAATAAAATATGTGACATATAAATGACTAGCTGGCCCAATCCGACTTTACACGGTTAGACAAATAAAAGTTAAATGTATATTAACAACAAAACAAATATATCAATAAATATATTACACTATGTATTCTTATGGGGATTTTTAGTAACTTTGACCCCCCCCCCAAAGCCCCCAAAAATTTCGAATTTTTTTAAAACCTTCTTAGCGAGCTCCTACGGCCCTAGAGGAAGTTATATACCAAATTTCATTCCAATCCGTTTAGTGGGACTTTTAGTAACTTTGACCCTCCTAAAATTTCAAATTTTTTGAAAACCTTTCTTAGCGAGCACCTAGGGCCGTAGAGGAAGCTACATACCAAATTTCATTCCAATCCGTTTGGTGGGATTTTTAGTAACTTTGACCCTTCCCAAAACCCCCTAAAAATTTTGAATTTTTTGAAAACCTTTCTTAGCGGAAACCTAGGACTCTAGAGGAAGCTACATCCCAAATTTCATTCCAATCCGTTTGGTGGGATTTTTAGTAACTTTGACCCTTCCCAAAACCCCCCTAAAATTTTGAATTTTTTAAAAAAACCTTTCTTAGCAAGCACCTAGGGCCCTAGAGGAAGCTACATACCAAATTTCATTCCAATCCGTTTGGTGGTTTTT
This sequence comes from Philaenus spumarius, assembly GCA_018207615.1. Lineage (NCBI taxonomy): Eukaryota > Metazoa > Arthropoda > Insecta > Hemiptera > Aphrophoridae > Philaenus > Philaenus spumarius. The sequence continues at coordinate 36,764 of JAGFPH010005167.1, forward strand.
GAGATTTCGTGATGAGTGAGTCGGTGAGTGCTATTTGGATTTTATATATATAGATTCGATGCAGCTGAACCGCTAACTCGAGTTTCCAAAATTAAGTTTTACAACGAATAACCTTTTTTTTTGAATGGTTCGTTTTAGAATATTTCGGGTCCCACGTTTCGGGACGCCAATTCTACAACGGATCTCTTTTTCTACGATGGTTATTTTGTTGGAGAATAAGTTATTTCCACCTACTGGAAGTCTTATAGGCAATCTCACTTTGTTTGGCCTAGGTGAAATAACTATGTGTCGAATATTCAGTTCGCTGACTATTCTGAAAAAAAACTTTACTTTATACTTCCAGTAATTTATTTTTGATTTTAGCTCAGTTAGAACACAAGTTAATAATTTTACTTTTTGTAAACCTCTGAAGAGTGAGTACACTGGAACTAACCTTGTAAATTGCTTATTTGTGCTTGCAATTATTTTATGAAATTCCACTTTATCAATTCTTAATCTAAAATTCATAAACTATTGGGATATTTGAATATTAGGTGTTTTTGTAAATAATAACCTTTTATAAAACAAAATAAAATTTTAATAATTTCTTTTTTTCTAATTTTAAACATAAAACAAAATTCTTGTATTTAATATTTTTCAAATAAAACCAAATATTAACTTTCTTCTCAAATAAAATAATAATTCTTTTAAAACTATAAGGCAGAACTAATCTCTTAATTTATTATAGTTTATTTTATTATTTTATTACTCAATTGAATTTAATTTATATTTTAATGAAAATTTGAATTTGACTTTACGATTTAATGAATTTACTTTTATAATTAATTACATATATTTCTTAATCTAACATCCTAAGTAACCCAGTATTTAAAATAAATTTATTTGAATTTACTTCAGGCAATTTAATAGGGACTAACATATTTTACGCTTCTACCGACCTTTTCACACTTGTCCAGGCATTGTGACGTTTGTGGTGAAATCCGCGAACGCTGTATAGTGATGATAAGCTACAGATGTTCTGCGTGCTGATAGAGTTGTCTTGTGGATGAAGGTGGAGTCCTGTAGGGTTGTCTGGATGTATGATGGATGGCTTCTTAAAGATGGATGTGGTGATGCCGTGTCTGCAATCCCGGTTCGTCTATTCCCTCGTAGCTACAGTTGCATGTCCTAGTGGTCGCCTGGTGGTGTCCTGGAGTCCTGTCTGGAAGCTATACGAATCACTCCATGTATCAGCTGTCCTGTAGGCTATGTTTTTCCTCCAGAAAATCCCAAGTTAGGCCAACTTTGTATATACTAAGTTGCCACTGAAGTTCTTGTAGAGTTAAGGCGGTGTCTATTGCTGCATCCCAGATGAAAACCGCAATGACGTATCTTCTTACTTGTTATAAAATTTTTAAAGTTTAACGACAAAAACACTTAGCTTCTAGCACGCTAAAGTATTTTATAAAAAACAAGTATCTGCATCGATGCGTCAATCTACCTCGTAAAAGTAATAAGGATACACGATGCGTTAAATTACATCGTAGAAATAATAAGGCATCTCGAGTCTCCCCGAGCAATCGTTTATATAAGGTTTTTCGGCACTATTTCATTGCCAACCTAAGCTTTCTATCACTGTATTTCCATAATGCTTTAAAATCCATTTTTTCGCCAATTTCAAACTTCTAATCTACGTAACTTTTCATCCTGAATTTTATTTTAATTTTTTCATAATTTTGTAACTTGATTTAGCCTTTGTTTTAATTAAGTTTCTATTGTTTCTTTGAGTACGCCCATTTTCGTAAGCTGGTAACCCTGTTCTCCTTCCATCCGTCTCGTCTTCGGACCGCCCCTCTACTGTCTTGCGTTCTTCTCTCGCTTCCCGCAGTTTTATGCTATGGAAACTCTTTTTCTATGTAACTCCTCCAGGGTTTTTCCGATTTTCCTGAAACTGACATCATTTTCCTCAGCTCGTTGTTACCTTTCCACACGAACTCGAATGACGTTCGTACGACTCTTGGTTCGCGTACACGACCCGCGCGCGTTTTTCCGCGGCGATTTTTCCCGGAAAAGTCTTAAATTTCCACTTCTTTCAGTTTTTCTTTTTCTCACTTTTCTGGTCCATTGGTTTTCATTCACTAGCCGGATTTTCATCTCATTTCTGCTTTTGGTCGTCTTGCTGTGAGGTTAGGGACTTTAACGATTTTTCACAAACTGGGGTTTTACTTTACTCCCGAAACATATTTCAAATACTGGATTATTTTTACATAACTACTTCATTTACATACCATTTACTATTTTGGATTGTTAAAAGTTTGAGTTTAAATTTTCGATTAACTGTAAAGGTGCAAATTCTATCACCTTTTTCCTTTCATAAACTTTCTAGTTTTTCTTTTACATTATAAATTACATTTATCAATACTAAAACTTGTTTTAGTTAGAATTTAAAAAACTTTATTTTTAACCTACTTTTTTATCCTTTAAACTTTATGAATTACCATTAACTTTTTACTTTCTCCCCCTATACCATAGTATATGGAGAAAGTACTGTATTCGTAAAAATTTTCGAGTTTGAGTTTTTGGTGGAAATATCCGTTTTGGGTCCCCCTGAACCTAAAAAAGTGGTTTTCGGAGTGATGTCTGTGTGTGTGTCTGTATGTGTGTCTGTGTGTCTGTGTGGATGTTATCAGACCTAGAGCCTAAACCAGTCGCCGATTTTGATGAAATTTGGTATGGAGGTACTAATCTACGGTATCTCCAGGCGTTTTTATCATTTTTGTGAATTTTTTATTTTTAAGGGTAATTTTCCCATAAAAACCCATAAAATAAC
>JAGFPH010005167.1:47005-66046 GCA_018207615.1 Philaenus spumarius
GAAGCTACATCCCAAATTTCATTCCAATCCGTTTGGTGGGATTTTTAGTAATTTTTACCCTTCCCAAAACCCCCCTAAAATTTTGAATTTTTTAAAAATCCTTTCTTAGCAAGGCCCTAGATACCAAATTTCATTCCAATCCGTTTGGTGGTTTTTGAGATTTCGTGATGAGTGAGTCGGTGAGTGGTATTTGGATTTTATATATATAGATTCGATGCAGCTGAACCGCTAACTCGAGTTTCCAAAATTAAGTTTATATTTTTTAGGGTTTCAACCAATTTTTTCGGAAAATTGGTCTACTTACGAAGGCACCGAATAACTGCCTGCGTGTGCAAAATATATTAGTAGAATTCGTTTACACCTCAGCCACAACCCCGGCTCACGGACTGCTTCGTTCCGTTCGCAGCGCCTTGTCTTTGCTGCCTCAGCGTAAGTAGTGCTTTGCTTCACTTTGCGAGTTTGCTTTGCGGCCGTTGGTCTCAGATCAGTAGCTGCCCTCACGTGGATTTGAACCGGGTACTTTTATGGTATTTTACGTTTTGATTGATTTTGAGAGAACCGTACGAGCTATAAGATCGCGTAAAAAAACAAAATGTGCAGAATAATCTCGTACATTTATTTCTCTAGATAAAACCCCCAAAAAGTTTCATTCTAGTATGAAAAATCCCAAAAAAAATTTACTTCCAGTCACTTGAAAAAAAATGCTTCCGGTTGTTGGATTTTTTTTACTAACAATGTTTTTAAAAAACCAATGTGTATACCAAATTTGAACCAAATCGGACGTAAAATGTGGCCATTCCCCATGTTACATATATAAAATTTACATGCATATTTAAAATTTTTTTAAACGCACCAAAACGTATTCTGAGGACCATGATCATTGCTCATTGAACACTCCCGACCTTAGGTCTCACCATAAGAGTCACTGCAATAGCTCATCTTTACAATGGAAGTTCGATAAAATTGAATGTTTGCTATGTCCGTAAAGTCAAAGCATAGCACTAATAAAAATTTTAGTTACAATATTACAGTAGACGATGATTGCTCAATATAATGTATTTTTAGTAATGTTATCATATAATTTGTGTCAGAATAAACTGGTAATTTATTACATCCATCCACTTATTAGTAAATGAATTTTAATAAATTTTACACAAGTCCAAGTAAAGATAGCCTTTCATAGAAGTAATTTCAACTTAAGGAAAAACTTAACCTTGAGTAATTTGGTTTTTTTTTTTGCGCGAGGTGTAAAAAAATGTGCAGGCACATGCCCTGTTGGTACCGCACAACAGGGTTATGTGGGGATGGCCCTGTGCCGACCCACTAAAATCTCACCTCTTTCTCCGGCCCTTGTTGTTGGACAGGGTATCACTAGTAGCATAACTTCCTGAACAACCGGGCACCTTTCAGTCGTACGACTGTCCTACTGTTCAGGCATCTTCTTACTTATTTCTCAGTTCTTCTTCCTTCCGCTTCATCACCGTTACGATGTAGTTTGCAATACTATCCCACTTTTCTTTGCTTCTTAGCATCAGCGTTATTAGATTTTCCGGAAGAATTTCTTCTTTTATCTTGCTTTGTAGCTCTTCTTTTAGTTTTTTTCCATCTTTACATTTGAACAGAGTATGTTCCACATCATCTTCCTGTCCACACCTGTCACAAATGCTGCTATCAATTTTCTTAAATCTCCATAAATAACGTTTAAAGCAACCATGTCCAGTAAACGCTTGTGTCAAGTAGAAATTTACCTCGCCATATTTCCTGTTCATCCACAGTCCTGGATCCTTTAAAATTCTATGGATCCATCTTCCGTTGTTATCATTGTCCCATTCCTCCTGCCACCTCTCAATAAGCCTCTCCCTAGCTTCCCTACTTATTGTGGTTTTTGGCTTAGTTTCATTTAACTTATGTTCCTCGTAAACCTCCCTTCTCTCACAAACTAAAAGGTGTACTGGTGGTATTCCTGCTACAACCATTTCCGCAACTTGCGAGACTGTCCTATATGCAGTGACTCTCAGTGCCACTTGCCTCTGGACTGACAGCAACCTTCTCCTATGGACTTGCTTTGTCATTGCTTCACTCCAGGCCGGTGCTGCGTACAGTATTATGGAATGAACCACACTTGCATACAACCGTCTTTTTTTTTTCTTTTGGTCCTCTAACATTGGGCATCAAGCGCGATAGCTTACCTGCTACAGTGGTGGCCTTCATACATACCTTCTTCACATGTGGTCCGAAAGAAAGTCCTCTGTCCACTTCTACTCCAAGGTACGTCAGCTGTGATTTCCAGTCGATCCGCACACCATTAATGACAAGCTTTGGTGTCCTGAACGTCCTTCTCTTTGTTACCAGGACTGCTTCCGTTTTGTTTACGGCCATTTCTAGGCCTCTGCTAGTCAGCCATCTTTCGACTGTGGCGATACTCTCTTCCATCTTTACTTCCAGGACATGTTCTTCTAGAGCATCCACGACGATGATGCTGTCATCTGCAAACCCTACGATCTTCACTCCCTCTGGTAATTCCGTTTCCAACAACTCATCGTAAACAATCTTCCAAAAGAATGGCCCCAGACGTGATCCTTGTGGTGCTCCTCTTGTCATTTTCTCTTGGATAAGCCAACGGTCGCCCTCATAAATTATCAGTCTCTGATGCAGGTAGTCTTCTATGATTGTCCTCGGGTATAGTGGAACGTTCTTCCTAAGTAGAGACTCCAGCACATCTTACCATCTGAGTGACTTGAATGCATTTCTAATGTCAATGGCGATTAAAGCACAAAAACCTTTCCTCTCCATTCCCTTCTCTCTACCCTCCATTGCAATCATCAACGTTTCTTTTATGGCGTCTACAGTTGACATTCCACGCCGAAAACCAAATTGATTCCTCGAGAAGCCTCCGATAGATTCCATGTGATCTTCTAGACGTCCAAGGACCAAACCTTCTAATATTTTCCCCATCGTGTTCAGAAGCAAATTGGACAATTAAATTGAGTAATTTGGTTGAGTATATACATAAAAAGGTTATTTCAGGTTATGTGTAATATTTTAAATTCAATATAGGCCTACCAGATGTTTGGTAAACTGGACTAAATATTGCATTGTTGAATTTATTCTTTCTTATAAATTCCGTTAGGAAAAGAAATTTGTCAATTTGAAAACAATGAAATTTTTGCAAAGATAAGGTTTTAAAATATTAGACCAGTCAATAGAGATGTTTTTATGCTAAAAAATGTATCAACCCGATTGCGTTATGAATTGAGGAATAGTTAGTGAAATACCACCTTCAGTAACAATGATTTTTTGATTTTTTATTGTGGAATTATTTAAACAAAATTAACCTTGAAAAATTTGACATTTTTTGGTTTTTCGCTTATATTTTGTAATCATTGGATGAATCGCGATACAGTAAGACCTCGATAATCCGGCACGCTCTGGGATCCAGTGGTGCCAGATTATCGAATATGCCAGATTATCGAGGTCTTCCTTTAAAATGGTTTAAACAGGGAATAAATAAACTCACATGTACTATATGTAAATACATATTATTATTATTGGGTTGTTAAAGAGGTGTTACAACACACAAACAAAAACATTACAATACATAAAATAAAAACTGAACTAAAAATTATGTTTCTTAAAAATGTAAATTACTATATTACATGTTGAAACTACGTAACAATAACTGCGTAGAGAAATTGCCGCTAAATGATGGGCCTCAGGTAGGGATGGCTCCATTCCCCTTTGTTATTGGCTTCCGCTAGTACGTGGTGAGGGTTTGCTATTTTTACTCCAGCCTGTCACAAATTCTTCGAACCCCTTTCACTTCCAAACAGTGCAAAGCGTTTTTAAATCGAACAACTATTTACAAGAAATTCAATGTACCTTTTTCCAAAGACTTCAATTAGTTCAAATAATCTTCATTAAGTGGAATACGTTCAACAAAATACTGTCAGCAACGAAAGGTTAAACGGTCCCTTTAACCGGGAACGTTTTTAAAGAACGACGAGAACACATTGTTTTGAATCGGTTCGATTTTTAGGAGAAATGTTGATTGAAATGTTTATTTTTGACAAGCTTATTGAGCAGTAGATTTTTACACACTGTTTTTGACGGATGCGGAGCCAATAGACAGTGTAGACTGGGCCTAAATCACTCAATAAATACAAAAACTGCAATTTTTAATGAGTGCCAATTTTCAAGATGATGGATGCCGAACTATCGGGTCTGCCGGACTATCGAGTGCCGGATTATCGAGGTTTTACTGTACTTTCAATGGAAAAGTTGTAGAATATTAAAAAACCTTTAAAATGAGACTTTTAAGTCTTGATAGATGCATTTTTGACTGAGAAAAATAATTAAAAACACGGTACATTAAATTTGTTCAAAGTTTATAATTACGACATTTTAAAGTTACAGCTTTGGAATTGTGTACAATGACCAGTTAACCCTAGAACTGTTCATGTTAACGTTTTTCCAATGCCAAGCCATTTTGGTGCTTTCGTAAGCTTTTTTTCAAAAATTCGCCAAATATAGTAATTATACCCCAATCCAAAAGTGTTCTGTAGCTTTTTTGTAGGAAAAGGTTCAAAGAATTTATATATTCCAGTAAAAAATTTATTGATGTAAAATTTACGAAGTTATTAGCTAAAGAAACAAAACATTTTCAGTAACGGAAGGAAAAAGTTGAACTTTAGGCCTATACAAAAAGTAGAAAAAATTGTTTATTTTTTTCAAAATTTACAAAAGTTTTGTAATTTAGTTCTAAATAGAAGTGTATAAAAATATATATCAATTTCAAATTTCTTGTTTTGAAAACACCAGTTTTTATGTTGCTACTACAAGACTGCTAACAAAACTAGGCCAAGTTGTAATTTAGGTTATTATACAAATTATATCTGCTAGGATCCATGAAGTAAGTTTTAGTACAATTTTCTGCCAATCCTAACGTAACACTTTCACTTAAGTTTGTCGACTCGTTTCGGAGTTCCTCCATTATCGAGGCCTTATTTCAGTACTGAATTCATCCGTTATGGAATCGTCTAGATATAGTTAGCCACTCCCCTCCTCCTACTACCGGTGCTGCTTCTTATGTAATCTGTTATGTAATATGTTATGTAACACATTATGTAATATAAATCTACTCTTTTTTTATATATATATTTATTTTTTTTTATATATATATATATTTTTAACAATTTTAGAGTTTGAAAAGTTATGACTGTTAATTTGTTCATTAATAATATTTTCTCTGTTCATTTTTAGTTTGAAAATTGCCATGTTTTCCATTATATTTAACAGTCTTCCTTTGTTACTTTGGTGTAAGAGCTTCAAATTAACAGTCAATCAGAAATAACTTTCCAAACTCTAAAATTGTTGAAAATATAAAAAATAAAATTAAATTAAAAAAATATATATAAAAAAAAGAGTAGATTTATATTACATAATGTGTTACATAACGTGTTGCATAACATATTACATAACAGATTACATAAGAAGTAGCACCGGTCGTAGAAGGAGGGGAGTGGCTAACTATATCTTGATGATTCCATAACGGATGAATCCAGTACTGAAATAGGTCTCGATAATGGAGCAACTCCGAAACGCGTCGACAAAGTTAAGTGAAAGTGTTACGTTAGGACTGGCAGAAAATTGTACTAAAACTTACTTGTAATTTAGGACTATATGCTTTGCCCAAAAATGAAATACTATAGCAAAGTATAGAGAATAAATCAAAGAATTGAACTGTATACTTGTAAATTATTGATTCATAAAAGTATTTGAATTAGCTAGATTTGAATCACAAAATGAGATCAAATAAATGAAACCTCTCGCCGAGATAAATATTTCTGTCGAACGATATATATTGAGCTTTAGAGAAATGACAAAGTTGAGTAATTTTTTTGTGTTTTCATGCGCGGCAATAGCTTTACAGAAAATTACAATTTTAAACAATGATTACATATGTAAATATATGTTTTAGAAAAAAATTTAAAATACAAAAATTAAAGTTAAAATCACTTTCTTTCCAATGGTTTTTGTTTTATTGCGATTATATGATTTTTGGTGGGTGAAATATTCAATACAAGTTGAGTTGTCACATGACTACTCAATTTGAGCAGTCTTAACACTGAGAAGTGTCAAGCTGAGACTTCTAACAGTGTAGGGTTAATGGCGTATAGATTAACTACTCACCAGGTGAGCCTTGTCGGATGTATTGATTTTGTATAATAACTGTTTAAACAATTTGGATCGTTATTTTGAAAACTGCCTATAAATTAACTGTGTCGGCCGATTTAAATTTTTCATGCGGATTCTGACAGCAGAGATCATTTGCTTCAAAACGTATATTTCGCATTTCCGTAAACGTGCTGAGAAGTTGGTTAAAAGTGGTCTCGAATACGACCCTAAACCTGTGAGTCAAGTAGAGGAGAGTTGGTGAGGGAACTTCTCCGCCGCTGGCTAGTTTACTGGCTAACTTACAGCCGCGGGGAAGTTTCCCCACCAACTTTACTTCACTAGACTCCGACCGATTGCTCGTGTGTTTAGGGTCGTGTTCGGGACCACTTTTAACCTACTTCTCAGCATTTTTACAAAGAGCTGAAATATACGTTTTGAAGTTCATGATATAAACGTTCAGAATCCGTTTGAAAAATTTAAATTGGGCTTAAAAATTAATTTATATGCATTTTTTTAAAGATAATGCTCCATTGTTTAAACAGTTATTATGCAAAATCAATACATCTGACAGGGCTCACTTTATGCGTGGTTAATCTACATACTATTAACCGTCATTGTAAACAGTTCCAAAGCTTTAACCCTTCCCACGCGGCAAACGCGTAGTTTTCATCGGAAGTGAGTGTTAGTGCAGTTTGTGCAAACGCTTACAATTGTACTCGGACTGGCCGGTTGCGGTTGCTAGATTTCACCAGGTGGCGTCACGGCCACATGCGCGGTAGCACACCTTATCTGCACCATGAGTTAGACTAATGAAGATGGAGAGTTGTGTTAAAGACGGGGGACAAACTTGGGCAACTGCGCCATGCCGCACTCTTTAGAAGGTTACATGTCTTCCTTCGTTTTAGGGAACCAAATGATGAACACCAAACTTAAAGTCCCCAGTTATACCAACAGCTTTAAGATATCTTTGCTCTGGAAATCCAATAAACTAAAGAGCGTGATGAAGTGGTTCTATTGTTAACACAATTTACAGCCTCCATCTAGCCTTCGGGCTTCAGTACTATAAAGTTTATTACATGTATGCAATTGGAAAATTAAAGTATAAATATTTGACAGAAGAAAACATGCATATAATGAAAGTGTTTTTTTTTTCTTCTTCTAGACAATCTACAGCTGAGAATGAAACTAATTCCGCTTTAGAACCGGAAATGGAAAATACGGTTCAATTAATATTGAACGAAAAGAAAGTCACTCCAAAGAAAAGAACAAAACCTAAGGTAACCAACTGTATAACTGTTTTATTATTACTTGAGTATTACTCTGAATGCTTTGTAAGCCAATACATGTGCTCACTTTATTGTCATGAACATGACTGGTGCATTAATGAGGGGAAACATAACATATATGTACGGGTCAAAGTCACAAAATAGGATAATTTTAGCCCTTTTATAAAAAAAAAAGAAAGCAGTCGTGGGACTGCCATCAGAAGTGAAAACTGTCATGAATATAAATCGTTGGTTATATTGGTTTAATCTGAAATTTGAGAATTATTTTTACCTTGACCCATTTAAAATAAAATCTAAAAAATAACATAAAAATGATTGTCTATAGCCAAATAATAAATTAAAAAATATAATTTTGGTTAGGCAATATACTGAAACAACACGCATTTCTTTAATGCATTTACATTCATTATCATATCAACCAAGATAGCTAATTTATCTATATCCATTTTAGAGGTATCTCCAAGTACTCAAATTTAACATAAGTTACAACATTAGGTTAGTTAATTCAAAAAATGTTGGTTTTAGCATGTTTGATGTTGTAGACAATTACCAAGAAATTATTATTTCAGTTTTTTCTAGATAACTCAGTTATGCTTTGACCTACAGCCTAAAAGCCATTTTGTCTGATGTTAAAAACAAAATGTGTTTTCTCTTGTACACGTTTTGTTATGTTAACGGTTTTCAAGATATTACACTTTAAACATTTGTAACTGCCGCCATTTTGAAAACTATTAAAATAAAATCGTGGTGCTCGGTACACTTGGAAACCGTAACATACACATCGCTTATATCAAACTTGAACTATCTTACCTATTTCTGGAGTGCAATGAGTTTTTTGTAAAAAAAATATTCCTCCCCGGCGGGGAATCGAACCCCAGTCTCCCGCGTTACAGGCGGGGATACTGACCACTGTGCTACCGTTGACTGTGTTGGAATTGAGTTATTTAGTGCTATCTCTCTTTTGTAAACACAGAGGCGATGACAAATAATATCTGGCGATCACGCGAGATCAGAGATTTTTACCCATCTGAAAAAGTGCCTAACGCGCCATAAGAAGTTTTCACTTCAAAAATATTTTATGACAAAATAAAATTTTAATTTTTGAAACACGTTTTTCCTTCTCACTAAAAAAGTGACTAAAATATATTTCCTTTCTGAGAAATACAAATCGGTCACTGTCCTTGATATCTGAACTGTTATATCGGTCCCTGTTATTTGTCATCTTAATGCTGAATAACAAATAAAAAAACAAGGATATCGATAATCATGGCAAAAACGGTGTAGAATATACGTTTAGTTTCCGTAATGATTAATACATAACCAATATTTGAGCAGAGGACAAGATAACTATGTTTTTTTTGAAATATCAATATCAAAAATTTGTTTCACAAAACACCAGTTTCTATGTTCCTACTACAAGTCCGGTAACAAAATTAGGCCTATTTTGAAAAATTAATTAGGAATGTATGCTGTACCCAAAAATGAAATTTGATCAAAACAAATTGTAGAGAATAAATCATAAAGTTGATCTGAAGAAAACAAATAAATGTAATTATCACTTTTATAACCTTAATTTCACTCACAAACACAGTGAAACATTCTACACTTAATTCTTTATAACTGAAACATGACAATAACACAATTTTTGAAACTATTTCACTTCACTAAATAAAAATAAACTAGGGCACCTACTTACATCTACTTAGCATGATATTACAGAAGATAATGGCAACTTGGGTTTTTTCCTTCCGCTAAATCAAGCATTTTTGAGGGTGTGTAACGACCAACTTATGAACACTAAATCATATGAATTTTATACTGGCAGAAAGCTTAGATCTTCTACTTCAGAAACATATAACAATCTTTCGATATTCGTGTCAAGAATAATCATTTAATCGATTCTAAAATAGGCGCTCTCATTGGTTAAAAAACTGTCCAATTGCAAGGGTTTACAAGAAATCCCATAGCATCGAAACTATAAGAGTGACGAATATTTGGAAGGCAGCATTAGAAAGTCCATATGTTTACGAATTCAATAGTACACAGTTATTCTGTTCAAAACAGGTTTGTCTAACCGTTATACGGTTTAGAAATGTGACAAAAAGTTAATTATTTCTTCGAGTTTTGTCGTGGGCAACAGCCGTTTAGAAAAGTAAAATTTCCAAACGATGATTGCACAAGTGAATACACGTTTTAGAAAGAAATTGTAAATACAAAAATTAAAGTTTGAAACATTACCTTTCTAATGGGTTTTGTTTTATTGAGATTGGATGATTTTTAGTGAGTGAAATTTCACAAGTTGTGTTGTCTAAAACGGGACAATTGTTCAGTTGTGAGTATATGAGACGAGACGACACACAGTGTGTTGTTTGCCACTTCTAGGGTTAAAGAGTTGAAATAAGGTGATTAAAGTCAAAACAGTGTTTATAGTATAGAACTTTTTGTGTTTTTGTATATAGAAAGAAATGTTTTTATAAATCATACATCTAGAGTTCTACTGGACCAATTTTAATAAAAAATTTAGTGTTGCTTGGGTGCATTTCTTAAGTAGCATACATTACAAAATAATTACCAAAGGACCGACTTTAAATAAATGTGTGCTGGAAAACCTGCTAACTAACCTGTGTTCATAGAGCCGGTCTAAATTGTCGTGGGTTGGTTTTTCTAATTAATATTGATAAAATTCTGTTCTCGCATTCCACTGTTAGTGTGAAACTTGGTTAAGTGACACTCTAATGTTATTGGTAATTTAAATAAAATTTGTATAACGTTTCAGATTGTCCCTGTTGAACCTCCGGTGAGTGTAGAAGTGAAAGTAGAAAATAATATTAAAACGGAAGTAATTCCTGCAAAGAGAAAAAAACCACGTGTATTGATTAAAAACTTGTAGTATTTCAATTTGCATGTTTGTGGTAACCTAGTTACTTTTATTTAGTTAATAATGAAACGTTACCTTAGTGCTCCGTCTAGAGATTTCTTGTCAAATGTAAGTAGTATATAGTAAAATGAATCGAACATTTTATGTAAGCTTTAGCAGATCAACATCGCTCATGTGAGGGTGTACACCTAACCTCTCCATGTGCACACGTTTATTGTCAAATTTGTGTGTAATGTGTATTTTTTTTAAATGCACAACGATGTCTTTAAAGTGATATTTTAATACCTACGGCTCCGAAACATGTAGTAACATACAGATTGATAAAAAATCACAAGACGGACCAATAAAATAACGTTTAATTTATAGTTTGTTTATATATAAATTTTTAAGCATAAAATATTACATATTTTGGATAGTAGTTATTTCATTTAGTCTTCTGAGAAATGATTTATCATTTTAACGAGACTGTGATAGTATTCATGGAAAATACTTGCTGTGCTATATTCTAGGGATGAGCTGACGCACACTAATGTTATCGGTTGATGATAGATAAACTAATGATACCTAACGCCAATACTATGTCAATTCTATTAAAAAATATTATTTCAGTCATTTATAAAAATGGAAAAACATGAAGAAATTAGCCAACGTTTAGAGTAATATTTATTTTAAACCTTCAGAACAATGAGTATTTAATAACCTAGGATGAATTTGTGAGGCAAAGAAGGACCGTTGCCCCCCATTATTATTGCAAGTAAAAAATATAAAGTTTATATGAATTTTGTTTTTAATACATTACATTTAACATAAGTTTTTATTGCTGTCTTCCTAAAATCTATGTTTCTAATTTTTAATTTTATTCCTGCGTCTTTCTTTCTTTTGGGTTTTTTAAGCAGGAGTAAAAGTTATTTGAAATGCACTCCAATGTCTGTACAGTTTCATAGAAAAATCAACAAAAAGACGCACAGTTTTTGAAAATATTAGAAAAAGTTCTCAATCATTTCATGGAATTGTAAGGCAGTTCTGTAAAAAAATTAGGAAATTTTGATGCAACTACGACAACTTTGAGAGACATAGCAAGCACAACTCTTCTCGGGGAGGTGAAGCTGGTATAATCCATAGAAGATTTTGTTGTGCTTGTTACTACCTAGAAGAGTCCTGCATACGTTGATGTACATTTATTTATTTTCTCTACGTGCATAAAAATAAGATTTTTTTTTGCCATTTCAAAACAGTTTAGATATGATCAAAGTTCAACTTTGAGGGAAGTTTGATTTAAACTGGACTTACACTTAGAAATTTTTTAGAATTGGGCTTTTTTATTTCCCCGAAACTCTACACTTTACGATTGTTGAAAAAGTGCTCAAATTGAACATTGTTGGAAAAAGTTGGACATAATTCATTTTGTGCCATGGTAATGCTCAGTTGAATCGGGTTTTTCTGTCATTAAGCGTTTATTAATTGAAAATCTTCTAGAACGAGTGTCCGAAAGAGTTATTTGTGATAGCATAAACCATGTTGGTGGTTTGAGGAATATAACTATAAGAAGTATGCTTACCTCAGTCAGATCTTCAAGAAGAAGATACCAATTGTATTTGGAAAAGAAAAAAACAAAAGCAGTCTGAAAAGGAAGAAATAAAATAGAAAGAAGGAAAATGTAATTACTGTTGAAAGCAAGAAGAAGAAAGTTGAAACTTGAAAGAGAAAAGGAGGGTGTAGAAATTGAGTAAAAAAGAAAAAACCTGAGGAGAACATAAAGAGATCACACTAGTTAATTTTGATGGAGTGCTTTTTTTTTCATTCTCATCCTGTCTGGCTGGTTTATTCTCAAACTTGAAAGTTATTGTTAAAGCTATATTTTAATATTATTACGAGTATCTCCTGTGGTCGAAATTCAACCAATTTTGATTAAAGTAACAAAATTCAACTTGTTTTCACCTTTTTAATGTATTAAAAGTATTAAAATTCTCAATTCAATTACCACATAGCCTATCTTAACAATATTACTTTCATTTATTATCAGGAATGACAAAAACCAAAAGCCTAAACAAAACTTCATAGTTCAATTACACACCAACATACACAGCAAAAAATCAGACCTAAAACACATCAACTATGACATAACCTAAATCATCTGTTGACAGTTGAGTTAAGTAAATAAGTTATTTATTTTAAAAGTCAATTAGGTTATCAGCTGTTTAGAACCAATTATTTGCTATTAATTTAGTTGTAGCATATTGATGCAATTTTAAAACTTCGAATCTAGGCCTAACCAAAATAAAAGTGTAAATCAAATATTTAGCTTCAAAGTGACTTAGAACTGGAAATTATCTTTTAAATAAAAACAGAATCATCAAAATCGGTTAAGTATTAACTTTAGGAAGTGAGTGAATAAAAATGAGGAATTTTTTTAAATATATAGATTAAATATATAGATAATTATTTGTTACCAGTTCATTATTCTATTAATTAGTCTATTTTATCTTGATCACATATTATTTTATTAAGTTCTCTAATAACCAATTTCTCTTATATTTTGAAAACTTTTGTAAATGTAATTTTGATTCGTACTATAAATACGAGTTAATTTTGTCATTAAATGGAACTAAATTACTCAAATAAATATGTTATTCTACTAGTGTTGTGAATGTACTCCCATTTATTCCTTACCTAAGTGTTTCCTGTAGGTAATATGGAAATATTATTTTTTTAAAGCTATCAAAGTATTTGTATTTTTTAATAGATAGGTAGTAAAATAATTCAACCACGCAGCTAAACCGCTGGCGTGAGTTGAGCGAATTTCCGCAATTAAGTTTATATGTTTTAGGGTTTCAACCAACAATTTTGGAAATTGGTCTACTCACAAAAGCGCTGAATAGCTACGCCTGTGTGAATAGAAGCCTTTGTGTGTACAAAATATATTAGTAGAATTTATTTGCACCTAAGCCTCCAACTTCAACTCAAACGCTGCTTCGTTCACTTTTCAAGTTTCCATCTCGACCTTGTGGCTTCGGGTTACAAACCCGGCCATCCAGCCTCGAATCAGAAGATGCCCCCACGTGAATTTGAACCGGGTACTTTTATGGTGTTTTACGTTTTGATCGATTTCGGGGAAACCAAGCGAGCTATAAGGTCGAGTAAAAGAACAAAATATGCAGAACAATATCCTGCATTTATTTTTTAGATAAAACTCTAAAAAGTTTTATTCTCGTATGAAAAATCTCAAAAATTAGTTACTTCCCATCTTAAAATGCTGCAGCTAGAGTGCGAATGACACCCCAAAATGAGTTCTTGGGAACATGATCGGTCCTCATGTACTACTCGTGACCGTAGGTCTTACCATAATGGTCTCCAATAGCTCATCTTTCCTATGGAAATTCGGTAATAAGGTGAGTTTGAAAACAATTGCAATATAATGGAATTTGAAATAAATATCTAACTACAGTCAACTCCCGATTTTCCTTGATAATTACCGGCAAGACCATCACGGATAATGTGAAATCCCGGTTAAAGCAATTCGTTATAGTATAGGGCCCAAATACAAGGTATTATGCAAGAATTATAAACATAATGGTTATACTGTACCTTTAATCACTCCTAAAACGTATAAAAAACTACAAACACAGCATTATTTAGATTGAAATAACAGTTCAGCAATATATTATTTACAATGTTCATTCACCATTAAAATAGTCCAGAATGTTCAACAACGAATAAAATAGTCCGTCAGAGTTTTTTGTTTTTTCGCGTTTGCTTCCTTTTTCAAAATTGTGGATCTTATTTTTTGTAACACAAGCTTGTCACATAATAATTCATCACCTTGACTGTCTAAATAGTCAAGAAGGCCTTCGACGTAACTCAGAGCTGTGCCGTGTGTCACTTTCGGCTAGAGATGTTACGTCAATAACGTAACTGCTACTCTATAGTAGCAGATTATAACTGCTACTCTATTCTCTAACAAAACGTGAATAGATGCTACTTGTGATTGCAGTAGCATCAGTTTCGTGTTAGTCGTTATTCGTTTGCTACAAGGCCACCCGCATTTCTTCACTTCTTGCCCCACCACCTCTCTTGTCTCTCAACCCGGTTGAGCCGCAACCCGTATAAACCGATCCCGTTTAGTCGGGAGTTGACTGTATCTAGATTTTGTGTGTTAGGTTGGCATCTCTGTCACAATTAGATGTATTTTAATGACTATTTGTATTTTCTAGCAACTTTAATATCATTAAATTTGTTGAGTACAATGAAAAATATAAGTTTTGATTTTATACAAGATATGTTTATCTCTTTTTTAAACCCTCCATTTAAATCTTTCTGTGATTACTAATATTCTTCTTGGCTTGTCATTGAGTGATCATTCTGGGCTTTGAACATTTCAGGTGACCATTGGTTTTCTGCTTGAGCTACCTCTTCTTTAATCCAGTCTGGGATCTAGAAGAATAAAGTTTAAAACACTTAACATAAGTTTTAAGTTGTAACTTTAAATCCTTTGCAAGTTATTTAGTTTTAAGGTAAAAAACACCTTGGCCTACAACCACTGGAAACAGTTTTTTCTTTCCATACAAACAACCATGCTTCGATTGCAATCCAAGTGTATTCAATTTTCACTTTATTATTTGTAAATTTTCTCGTCGTACATTGTTGAAATGGTTCTTTTTTTAAATCTCTAGTAGTAAGCCCCCGTGAAAAATCACAGGGTGATTAATTTGATACCCTCATCATTTAAAAGCAAACTATTTAAAAAAACATTTAGGAATACTTATCTAGGCCTACCTAACTATGCTGGGGGATTTTTAACTCGGTAAATGTGTACAATAATAAAGATTATAAAACTGTAGGCTTATTTGTTGAAGATTTTTATTGACATAGTCTACGTTATTATATATTTAAAGAAAGATATAAACCCTATCTTTTAATTGCTTTTTATTTCATTGATAGATCAAATGATTTAGAAGTTATTAATATTACTGTATAGTGAAGAAATTAATAATCGAATATATTTATATGTTATACGAAGACGTACGAATGTTTCCAAAGCCGAATACGTACCTCTTCTTTAAATTTGTATAAACAAAAATATTGATGATAAACGGTTGTATTTATATACAGTTTATAACCTCAAAGCAAATATTATAACGTATATTATAGCATACTTTAGTTCAATAAATCGTATTTAAAAAATCAACTTCACAAGAAAAAATTATAACGATTGAAGTTGTAAACATAACCCCAAACTATAATCTACGCTGGGTTTGTTTAAGTATTACAGATTATGGGTGAATTCAGCTGTTATATTATATGTTACTCATGTACGTATGTATGTACGTTCGGGCTTCGCCAGGATAACAAAGTATTTCAGTAGTTGAATCAATTGTTGGCTTTCAATTAGGTAGACCAAAAATAAGACGGCGGCTAAGATAAAACACTTAAAACTGTAAATTTATTCTGCCAAGAACTTTTATAGGCCATTCTTTTTTAGATAACGAACCTGTACATACTTTTTGCTGGCAAAACATAAAAATCAATATGTTGAAAATCTTTGTATACTGTATAGTTAAATTTATCCTAGCAATTATATTTATATCGAAACTATCAGCGGTTTTGATCGCGTTGAATGTTTAGTTTTTTTCAAATGTGTGTAACAATATAAATATTGTTCGAATGTGTATAAAAAAAATTGATTCAAAAAGTTACAGTGTTTCCCTGCTTTTATCCTTCAGGATCTGTTGATATACTAACACCAATTGCTTTAAATTTTGATTGTTCAAGCCTTGAAATTTGAAGTCAAATTACACTGTACATCCTTGACAATAATTCATGAATAACAAAATTACAGTAGACTGCCGACTATCCGAAAGCCGGTCATCCGAAACGTCGGTTAACCGAAAGATTCAAATTCACACCTCGCCAACATTACAAGAGCACGCGCATCGGTCCAGTCCGTTTCATTGTTCCACATCCACCTATACACCTAACTTCATTTGTGTCACTGACAACAGTGTTGTTTTAACTTTCCGTGCTTTTGTTTTTCGTGCTGTGTGACTTCTAGCAATGTCGTAAACGTGTTGTGGTTAGTCTTTCTCTAACAAACTTAAAATTGTAGAACGATTAAAAAAAATACAAGCTGATAAGCTTAGCTCGGGAATTTGTTTTTGGGAATTTAACGATAACTGACATTAAAAAGAACAGTGAATCTATCACAAAGTTTGCTTGTGTGCTGGTCGGTGAAGACGGCTGATGATGAAGAAGCCTTCCAATGTTTCGAGACTGCTATTAAATAGTTGAAACAGCAAGACGATTGCGATTCCTGTGTAGCTGCTGTCTTTGAAACGTCTACGAGAATTGGCGGCAAAAAAAACAAGTCTCAAAACGTAAGCAAACAAACATGTTCGACTTTTTCTTTTAGGTTAATTTTGTACTGTTATCATCACATCTAAGTTAGTAACCCAAAAAACGTTTACGTACTGTATGTGCAATCCCTGCTTTATATGTACAGTATGTATTATACATAAACTTAAATCAAAGTATTATTTCTAGTCCAATAACATTTTTTATTTGCATCCCACCCATCCCACCACCCACAACAAAGAACTAGACTTTTTTACCAAAAATGTTCGATTATCCGAATACCCCCCTGCACCAATTGTTTCGGATAATCGGCGCTCTACACTGTACGTAATAATTTTTGCTCGTTTGCCGTATAGGTTAGGCAAATTTCTATAAACTTACTGGTCCGAGTGAATCAAATTCCACATCTTCTACTGGTAAAATCAGTTTTTGTATTTCTTCTTCTCTCTTTCGAACCTGAGGAATGATCCTTGGTATGGGTGCAGTCGTGTCGACTAACACCAGTATAGCTTGCCACAGAGCGTTCAGACCCGACAGCGTAACAATCTCGCCTTTAGCTATTTGACTTGGAGATGCGTATAACCTGCGGAACAGAAATATTTATAAAAAAATTAATTATTTTATAGAATATAATGTGTTGCCTTGGACTGTTTAATATACAGTAGTAAATTACCTTGGATTAGTTGTCTCCAGTCTGTATTGTAGATCTAGCTACAGCGCTGTTTCGCCGAACACTGTCGGCTTCATCAGGCTTGTACTAACACGTACACGGGTAACGCACAACACTAACACACACAAAATCAGAGTATAACTCATCGTTAATATATAATAAAAATATTTGGGGCCATTTTATTAAGGTTGTTTGTCCGGCTGCAGGTAGGCTACTAGAAAATTATGATTAGTATCCTACCTTCAGCTGCACAAGAACGTCTTTAATAATGTGGCCACAAACATTTTTATGATAATATATTAACAATGAGTTTTACTCTGATTTTGTGTATGTTAGTGTTGTGCGTTACTCGTGTATGCGTTAGTACAACACTGATGAAGACGACAGTGTTCGGCGAAACAGCTCTGTAACTAGATCTACAATACGGACTGTAGACAACTAATTCAAGGTATTTGTTATGAAAAAATTAATACATTTCGTACATTTATTTACAACTTTTAAGGAGGATTATAATGTTCACTGATAACCAGATTGCCAGTGCCAACAGATGTGTGCAAAGAGGCCAAATTTCACTAATGATACAGGTTGTGTCCTGTTTTTCATTTTAAAACTACCTACTTACACGAGGATCTCTTGCGGCTCGGAAACAAGTTCGCTCAATAAAGACGGAAAGGCAGTTGGAATGTGAGACTGATTTTCATTGGCCTAAAACATAAACAATAGAGTTATAAATAAATTAATTAGTGTTACGCACAGCCTATTTAACCCATCTAACGCTAAAACATGAAAATTTTTACTTCTCTTATTGCAGCAGTTTTGTTTTTTTTTGTATTTCAATGTACACAGTTGCTTTAAAAATTACGAGGTACTCTTTCAAAAAAGGGGTATAACTTTCATCTTCATTTGAAATTGTAGTTCAGATATCATACAAATTTCAAGTTTTTATATTTTACAGTTACAGACTTATTAAGGTATCTGTGAGATTTCTGATAGCTGTATTTGTTTAACAGAGCCAATACTCAAATATTTCCCCCAACAGTGAAAATAGTTCTCAGTACCTGGTCGCCCGAGGAATATCTGGTCCCCCAGAAGTACAGTGCATTCTCCACAGTCCCCACTACTGTGTATGATGGTCCACAGATTACTCTCTGTAAAAATATAATCTGAATTATTATTATTTAATTGAAAGTTCCATTTTTAATCAAAACAAAAGATTTTTTACTACACGTAATATTAGAGATCCACAGTCAATATGGAACTCTTACAGTTTCTTCATGACTGTCCATGTGTCCAGTCTTCAAGCCACAACGACAGGGGGATCTTTAAAGGTTTCCACAAACAGAAGTAGCCACAGTGGAGGACATATGTAACACAAATCTATGAGCGGCCATCGGATCACGTCTTGCTTGATTTGGCCGTTCATTGCCGGGAAGGTTTTGTTGAAAACATGATTGACAATACAGAAATGTTAAATTATGTAAAACGATGCACTGTTTGTTTTGTATACACAGTGAATTTTCAATACACAGAGCATTGCGTGCTTCACACGCCAACCTCCGTATTGGGATGATTTTCAATACACAGAGCATTGCGTGCTTCGCACGCCAACCCCCGTATTGGGAGAATTTTCAATACACAGAGCATTGCGTGCTTCGCACGCCAACCTCCGTATTGGGATAATTTTC
>JAGFPH010005167.1:76046-102732 GCA_018207615.1 Philaenus spumarius
GCTAGTCATAAGGTTTATTTCCTTGTTTATAAGAGGGCTGAAACTCAATGAGCAGCTACTGCTGGCGTTCAGTTCACTGTATCACGAAAGGATGTAACACAGCTATCCAGGGGCAGGACGTGGACCAAGCAGCTCACCCCCTGGTTTGGAAGAAATAACCAATAATGTTTTCATTGTTAGATTTGGTATTTCCAAAAATTGTTTCTTTGTGAGCACCTATTTACCAAATTTCAGATCTACGCTTTTTAGTTCCGGAAAATTTGTGATTAGTGAGTCAATGCGAGGCGCATCTTGCAAATATTTTATAGGTTCAACTAACTAGAGTTAACTGTTGATTTAACTTAATGATAATATCATTGTAGTTTTTAATTGCAACTTACAAAAATGTCTTGCTTAGGATGTGGTTCAAGCACTCGGGTATTTTTGTATCTAGGCTATCATCTTATTATATCTAGTCCTAGTGTTTAGGACACCTTTAGACTAAAAACTGTCGGGCCTAAGAGGACACAACCATCCACAAAGTTGTGCCTTTAACTTCTTGTTAACAGTATGCACCTTTTGACTCGCAGCATAACGGGCATATAAGTTTCGTTTACTGAAAAGCCTTTTCTTGCATAGTTGTTTTCTTAAAGACATTCCAGTAATAAAGTACAGAGCCTTTTTATTGTTATTTATGTCAAGCAGTGAGCTCTGTTTTCCAGTCTTTGATCAAGGTTTTACCAGCACCGTTTTAGCAAATCTATGATGGCTGATAGCACAAAAAGGTTTTTGTCCTCGAAAAGGAGTCTTTGTCTTCTCTTTGCCAGACATGCTTTTTCATTACCAATAATGTCCGGTAACTCATCCTTGAGTAACCACAATATGGGCTAAATCCTAATGGAAGATGTTAAAGTTTAAGTATCGCCAGACTGCATATTTACTTGGAAATAGTTTCTTTTTCTTTTCGAAGTGACCATGGAAGCTCTTCCAGCCAACTCCGGAAGACATCACTGTCAGAAGTACGGTTACACCCATTAAACCACTGCCGATATATTCTTCTCGCTGAAATTGCTGAAGCATTTCTTCAGGGTGTATAATGCCTATCTATGCACTAAGCAGTCCTGATCTTTTTCTCCTTTTGCTTCAGAATGAATGATAAATAGGACAATACCACTGTCCAATCCTCCTTTCTCAACATAAAAGCTAAACATGTCTTTATTTCCGACATAACCCCTACCGCCTTCCTTACCTCCTCTCTATCAATTCACCACTTTAGTCAGTGAAAGAGGGTATGCTCTGCTGAATATTTTTGCCCGCAGAACAAACAATTCGGGTGGTCTCTTTTCTCAAATTGGTGCAGGCAAGTACTACCCATAGTCTTCGTGACTTGTAAGAGCCTAAATATAAATACATAAAAATTTGTTTCCCTAAAGCGCCTAGCTGTTCATGTCTGCATATCTAATATTAATGACTTGGTCCATTCAGTAACCTCCTCAAGGCTTGAGGTTAGGGGGTTAAACCTGTACCAGTCTTAGATAACGACAAAAAATTAAAACGGAAGCTATACTGGACCACATAGACTGTACATGTTCAAAAGACTTACCTTGAAAACAAACTCGCCAAACTGCAGAAATGTCTTAGCTGATCACTTACAAAATTGTTATGATATATTGAGGTCAACTCAATAAAGGAAAAGCTAGATAGATTTAGGTTTATTGACCAAAATAAAAAAATCACATGCCCTTAGTTGCAAAGAATAAAAAAATTAACATGCCCTTAGTTACAGAAAATTAATTTTAAAAAAGTTTTGTTTACAATATGATTTTAATTAAATTTAAAAGTTCCCTCCCTAAAAACTTAAAAATTGAAAAACCCTCCTCATTAATAATAATTACAAAATTTATACAAAATTATTAATTATACAGATTACCAAAATTTAACATATAGTACCATGGATTTATTAATAAGTAACATTTATGTCGTTGGCCAACTGTAAAGCTAAGTACAATTAAATAATTAAAAAATAAAGGCATTAAACGATGTTGTGAGACGTCTCTCTATAGTAAAAAAGTATGTAATTTCTAAAGAGAGTCCTTTGAGGACTGAGGTTCCAAAATTTGCTATAGCTCTCCTCCCAAGATAATAAATTTATAAAAGACATATATTATATATTATAAATTTCTAACAAGACACAAAATAGTACACAACCTATTAAAAAAAACAGTCTGTTAGAATGTTCACTGCAGGTTTTAGTAAAATTTCTTTATAGAGTTCATAGCTAGGCTTTAGTAATTCTATTGTAGCTATTTCAAGACTAGGCACTGTCGCCGAAAATAATCATTAAAGTTGCATTGGTAGTCAGCAGATAAAGTTTTGTTTTTAGCAGAACATTTCTAAGTCTTCATACTGAAGTTGGACCAGTAATACACTGGGTTTTAGTTGAATAGGTCTTAAAAGAAAATCATATTAATTACTAACGCACTGTCGATATATTCCCGACAAGACATTTACAATTTTAAGAACGGCATAAGGACAAAGCCATAACGTCTGTCGACTTGATGAACAAAACGGAAAAAAATGGCTGCCCTTCAACGGAGTTAACGCTAGGACAGAGCCGGTCACGTGATAAACAGCTGGTCTGTTCAGATAGACATATGACGCTATAAACTAGTGGTGTCTGTACGGAGTCGCCGTCTACCAAGATAACGGGAACTACTTGAAAACTAGTAGAGTCGATAAGCAGACTGCATTGTCGGTAAGGCAGGACGCCTATTACGAAACGTAATAAACCCTCCCACAAAATACCAAAATTTAGTAGTAAAAATTAATACTAGGTTTAAAAAGTGCAAATTAAATTATAAAATAGACAACACAACAGAGGATAAAGCAACATATTTTACATCATTGTGCATTGCCTGCATACACGTTAGATTTGCTTGATTAAACTACAATAGGTTACAGCCTTACTATCTTGTGAGCTTGATCTTATCTAAGATAATAAAACTATGAAGGTTCAACAAAAACACTTTACTCTAACAAAACACGCAATGCTTTGTGTATTAAAAATACTCCCGTCCCAGTACGGGAGCTAACGGCAGCGCTTCCCGCACTATGCTTAACAGTTCTAACCTAAAAAGATTAACAAGTTATTTACCAGTCTTGTTCGTGTCCCAGACCAAGGCGGCCTCCTTCACCTCTTCCCCAGCAGTACAGCTCGCCCTCACCACTCACCACAGCACAATGCGACTCACCGCAACTCATATCCACAACGTCTACGCTCAGTAAACTCTCTGAACAGATGAAAACACATTCATATAATTTACTAGTAAAAATTTTAAAATAATTTTAAGTGTAATTCAGTGTCCCTTGCATGTGGTGGTACGAAGTAGTCGGGTTAGCAAAGAACGGAACAAAAATAATACAAACTAAGAACAATGTATCAGTTCATTGAGAATCTGACCTTTTTTAGCTCTCTTGCATCTAGATACTGCACCAGCCTCAAATTTGTGGTTTATTTCTTATCTTGACTGCGTTTATGTTTGCAGAAATTTCAGAATGTGTCCTTTTTAGCGAATTTCCATAGGAAAAATGAGCTATTGCAGTGGCCCTTATGGTGAGACCCAAGGTCGGGAGTAGCAAATGAGCACCGATCATGGTCCCCAGAACACGTTTTGGGGTGTCATTAAAATTCATATATATATATGTGTGTTCGCACTCTAGCGGCCGCATTTTAAGTCCGATTTGATCCAAATTTGGTATACGTGTTGCTTGTCTATATGGCTCGGACAAGTTCGTTAGCCAAAAAAATCCAACAACCGGAATTACGTGTTTTGACCGGAAGTAACTATTTTTTGAGATTTTTACTACGAGGATGAATTTTTGTTAGATTTTTTTCTAAAAATATAAATGTAGGATGTTATTCTGCACATTTTGTTTTTTTACGCGACCTTATAGCTCGCTTGGTTCCCCCAAAATCGACCAAAACGTAAAATACCATAAAAGTACTCGGTCCGAAGCCAAGTGGGTGAAAACTCGCGAGGCCACTAGGCGCAAACAAATTCTACTAATATATTGCGTACACATAGACAGCTGATCAACGCCTTCGTGAGTAGACCTATTTCCCAAATTGTTGGTTGAAACCCTAAAACATAGGCATATAAACTTAATTTTGGAAATTTGCTTAACTCACGTCAGCGGTCCAGCTGCGTGGTCGAATTATTTTATTTTAAGACAAGACAAAGTTAGTTCGTTGAAGGAGAAGAATAGTTGCTCAGTCTTGACTTTATTAGGACTAAGCTTACTCCCTACAAATAAGCCAAACACCACTCACTCACCCACCACAGTATCAAAATTTTGCAAGATTTGATCAGTTATTAGGTACTAAAATAGGATTTAAAATCAAAATTGGGTTAGCACTATTTACTTTAAAAATCAATATAAATCCAAAATAACAGAAATATTTGCTTAAGACTACAAATTTTATAAGTTTTAGGAGGTTCTAAATGGAACTTGTCCGTAGTCAATTGGAAGAATCGTTCACAAAATATGATGACGTTTTCATATTCGCTAACTTTTAAATCATTAATTTGGGCAACTTTGAAGTAGTTATTACGTTTCTCAGTGTAATATATCGTACCAAACATCGTCAGATTTATTGACGATTTATTTAATACCTAAGAACACGTATTGAAAATATATAACCGCACATAAAGCATGCATACTACACAACGACCATCCACTACTCTAGAATAACAGGTTAATTAAATCTAGCGCAGTGAAACCAGGTATTTCAAAGTGTTGCCAACCTATAAAAGTAAACTTGATTTAGTCAAACATTTCTCCACAAAGTTTCACCAATAAGCAGAGAGAATAAAAATATTTACGTAAAATCTAAATAAAATGTGTAGAACGGCCTGCTGTGCTGCACATTTTATTTATTTCTATTGCTTTTTGTCAAACATATTGCATAGCAAGTGCCACACCACCTATAACTACTTATAAATTGAAATACAAATAAATAACGTAAAAGACTATGGTTTAGTCATTTTCAGATACATCAATAACTGTATCACATAAGTAATTAGATATTTTAACATTACAACAAAGAAGGACACCTCCTCAGCCACAGCTACCAAAATCATAGTGTAGAAACTTTCCCACCGAGTAAAATGACTCGGACAACACCAATCGCATAAGGTTGTATTTCAAAGAATTATATGACCCTAATTGTATTAATTTTTGGGAAATTTATTAATATGCCTCCATTTTTGATGGCAGTTTTCTATAAAAACCAATCCTGTGCTGGTTTTTTCTAAATTTGAAACAAAGAATTAATTCAAGTGTGTACAAACTTCTGCGTGAGAATTCTGTATTCCGACCTGAAGGGGAAAATCTTGGCAGTGGGCAGCAGTGCTGGCCATCATTCTTCTTCTTCTGTGGGCGGTCCAGAACCTTATGCACGTCAGCCTCTAGGGCTTATTGCGCTCCCACGTAAGGATGATGATCCCTCAGTTACCCTTGTCAAGATCCATAAGTCCATTGAACTTAAGAATCCTTTGAACAAAGTTATCTTGAGGTATGGCTTGTCCTTTGTTCAATTTACCAAAGGTTTCAAATCTGTTCCAGCCTCACACTCATAAATTAGGTGTTATGCAGTTTCCTCCTGCAGGCCACATGTCCTGCATCTAGGATTTCCAGTAAAATTCCCATGTTCTTCGTGTATTCCCTACGGTGACCATGTCCTGTGATTAGAGCGACGGCCTCCTTTAACTTGCACCTACTTAATGACAGAATGTCGGATGCAATTTGTCTTGATGCACCAAGAAGTGAAAGTCTGCTCATCCTCAATCCAGGGATGACTGGCTATCCTACCTGATAGGACAACATAATCTAAAACAATTCCAAGTTGGTGTGGAAATGGAAGTGGCCAGCGGTGCTGGCCATCCGACCGCAAAGGGTTAATAATGAAACTAACTGTATAAAATACTAACTGAAATCAAAAATGATAACCTAATCAACAAGCTAAATAGACAAGTATAAATATTTACTAAATGGCTTAAGAAATCACATAAAACGAACATACAAATAAATTTACCAACTAACTGTGGTTTGGTGACACTGTTCCAATCTCCGTGTCCCAAACAACCGAAAGTTCCATCTCCGCAGGTCATCAGCATTCCCGAGTCACTGAGAAAAACGCTGAACCCGTCTCCAGCCCCAACTCTGAACAAAATAGAAGTTTACTTTAAAAATTGTTTATTACCATGAACATCAACCTTCTAAGTGTCAACTGTGAGCAATTGTGAAAACTTTCTTATATTGTATGAGGGGTTGAGTATAGAAAGAGTAAACTAAATAATGAGTTTAGAGAAAATGGTTGGTAAAATTTTGAAATAGAGTTTGTTCATTTTTTCTTGGTTTTCTTATGAAAAATACATTATTCAATATTTTTATTGCCTTTTTTATATGTAGTGAACAGTGCTGTTTGTATTCCTGTAAGATTGATTTATATAATTCTTACAATTAATTCTGTTTGAACGATAATGCATTATTTTATATTTTGCATTAAATGTTTAAAAGAAAAACAAGTTTTACAAGTAATAAAAGTTACAAAAGAAATAAAATTACACTAAAAAACAAAATTTTATTACTTTATATAAAAGTTTATTTTGTAAATAATTACAAAAATAATTTGATCATGCAGCCGAACCGCTGACAAGTGTTGATCGAATTTCCGAAAATTAAGTTTATATGTTTTAGGGTTTCAACCGACTATTTGGGAAATTTGTCCACTCACCAAGGTGTGCGATAGCAGCCTGCGTGTGCGAAATATATTAGAATTCTTTTGCGCATCAGTCTCCAGCCCCTCTGGTTGCGAATTTGCACCTCGAATTACGGCCCGGGACTATGGGCTGCTCTGCTTTACTCGCAGCAAACAATGCATCCCAGCCATCGGCCTCGGATTAGAAGCCGGCGATTTATGGTATTTTTTGTTTCGATTGATTTTCGGGGGAACCAGACGGGCTGTTATAAGGTCGTATAAAAAAACAAAATGTGCAGAATAATCTTGTATATTAATTGTTCAGATAAAACCGCAACAAAGTTTCATTCTAGTATGATAAATCTGGAAAAAATTTACTTGTGGTCAAAAAACGTGTTTCCGTTTGTTGGGTTTTTGGCTAACGAAATCGTCCGACTCACTTCGAAAACCAACATGTGTACCAAATCGGATGTAAAATACGCCGGTTAGAGTGGGAACACGTATATATATAATTTTAATGATACCTCAAAACGTGTTCTGGAGACCATGGTCGGTGCTCATTGACCGACATTAGGTCTCACCATAAGAGTCACTGCAATAGCTCATCTTTCCTATGGAAATTCGCTAATAATGTTCAGACACGAAGTCGATGTTAAATTATTACAGCTCCAGCATGTCATCAACTACCTCATCACTATATTCTCTGTGATCACTATGCTTCGCCTAATATTCCTCGCGCAATTGGATTGTGATTTTGTTGGACAAGAAATGCCGTGTCTTATGACACAAATTATGAAGAATAGAATGGGACAATAAAAAAATCCCATTTTGTCAGGTTCGTCTTTTCTACTCTCAAAATCGTATATAGAAGAAACATTCCACAAGATTGATGTCGCAAATTTTTCGGTGTTCTTTATTTTATAGTTTGCCTGAATAGATACAAATAATATTCTACTTCATCTCACAATCTCATTGCATTCTACTAACTCTCGGAAACAAATCTTACAAAATACAGATCTATATCTGTTCTGGTTAACATAGAACTCACTTGAAAATATTCCGACCGTTGAGGGAGTCGACACAGGTTGGGTGTTGCTTCCATGTTGAAACTTCTTGATCGCCCAACTGTCCTCGTTTCCCTTCACCCCAGGTATACACCATCATTTCTGTTAAAAAAACAAAGTAGGAATATTTGTAGCCAAATTAAATTTTTTAATCATAAGATACTGGAAACTTTCAACACCATTCAGAGTTACTTACAAACTCTATATAATTATGATTACTTCCGACGGCATTTTACTTCCGATTCGGTTCAAATTTGGTACATATGTTTGTTTTCTAAGTCGCTCGGACGAGTTCGTTAGCCGAAAAAATCCAACAACCAGAAGTAAGAATTTTTAAGAATGAAACTTTTTGGGTCTTTATCTAAAAAAATAAATATTTGAGATTATTCTGCAGATTTTGTTTTTTTACACGACCATATAGCCTATCTGGTTCCCCCAAAATCTAGCAAAACGTGTAATACAATAAATCCACGATAAATACAATAATACGGTTTAAATCCACATGGGGCCAGCTTTTGAGGCCGACGACCAGGATGCAAACTTTGCGAGTTTGTCCACTGTGAACGTAGCAAAGCAGTCCATAATCCGAAGCTACTCTATAATCCAAAATTCAGGTTCATTATATCAATAGATATTGTATCAAGTTTTACAATATGCTTCTAAGGGGAGGATGAGCAAAGAGGCTGAACCTGATTTGCTTAGTTATTTGAGTGTTGCAAAGCAGCTTTTACACAATCGTTACATATTTTACTTTACCTAAACCTATTCAAAATGAATTTTACTAACAGAATATTATATCTATTGTAATAAAAATATAGGCCTACATATCCATAAAATAGGTCGCTTTGTTTTTAATAAGTATGAAGGGATGGAAATGTAAAGAGGTTTAAGGGCACTCCGAATGTCTATCTTCGATAATGTTAGCTATAATACACATAACTTAAGTTGTAATTAAGACAGGCTCGTTTTTTTCTATTTTTCTAAATTGTACCTTTTTCTAGTTCCGTACACAAGAAAAAAAATAATAATAAACCTAAAAGTTATGATTTTTAAAAAAACACTTTTTTTAAAATATTTTTTTCGTTATTATTATTATTATATAACTTTTTTATTTTTTGAAATATTTTTAAAAAATCCCGTGTTAGGAACTAGATAATTGTGTTATAGACATGTGATACAAATTTGGTAAAGATATCTTAGATAGTTTTCCAGATATGTGTATTATAAATAACAAAAACGTGATTTACGGGAAGCGAGCAAAACGTAAAAGCTCGTTATATAATAATATAAAATTTATAATAATATTTAAAATTCTATGTCTTGCACGACCATAAACCTCTCACGAATACAAATTATACAGATTCAAACTTAAGAGCAACCAACCAAACTTCCTATAACCACTCCTAGATGGTGCTGATAAACTATCTTTTACTTTACACGTAATATTCATACCGATAGTAAAGTAACTGAAGTATTGTTAATTTGTCAGTTTTCTTTAATCAAGCCTTAGCCTAGTGGATAACGTAGCGTCTTCCTGATCAGAAGATGCCGGGTTCGAATCTAGGCTAGGGAGACCAGATATCTAATCATATCTGTGGTTTGAGGGTAGGAGGGCGGAAGTAAAGCAAACGGTGGTTGGCTCGCTTCCAAGCTGATGGGATATGAATAGATATCTGATCTCCGGCTGTGGCTGTTTTGCATAATTTTACTAAGGTATTTAAGTATATATATATATACTAAAACAAAAACAGGAAACGTCCATGGTAACGCTTACATTATTTATTTTTTTCGGACATAAAGATAATTATAACCATATCATGTTGTATATTTTTGGAAAGAGGAAGAACAGGAGAATAATAAATCATAAAAAACTAAAAATTGATCAAAACAATTTTTTCCATGTGGAGTGCCCTTAATATGCATTTTCAACCACTCCCTTTCAAACAATAATCAGATGATCGAAGCGTTACAATCATAACTTATGGACTCATTACACCACACCATCATATAATGAAAGCCAAAACATAACTCCTTTAATAGTTCAATTTAACATGTGGAATTAGGCAAACAACAACATACCTAAAGTTAATGCAACATAGTGAGTGTTGCTAACAGCGACTTGGGTTATTTTACACTTTGCAGGAAGTTGTATTGGTAATAGAGAAAAACTTTGTCCATGTCCGCTTAGTTGATATAAAACTGATCTGTAAAAAACAAATATTTAATTAGTACTGTGGCATTATTTTACAAATAGTATATAAGTTTAGAAATTACTTGAATTTATTTTAAGTTTGTAATAGGCTAGCTAAAATCTTTGTTTCCGTTATTTGGTTAATCAAACAGACTCGTGCAACTTTTAATAAAAGTCTAGTATTTCTGCTATGAGTAGTGTTCAGAATATGATTTTAAAATGGTGAAAATGTTACAAGATTTTTAATTCTAAATGCATTGCATGCCATCAGTTCAAACTCCGGAAGGGTTTGTATACGTTTAGCAGAAAATTACTGCTGGACCAAAAATATCTGTCAGTATGCTTTCACAATAGATTGGTATTGAAGGTACATTATGTAATTCTATATCCAAGTCAATTCACCTGAAATACTTGAGGCGTCGGTACCTGTTATAAAGAAACGTTGGTTGAATAATGGAATCTCAAGTGGTTCCCTAAAAAAATCTAAATGATGGGTGGTGAAATTGACCCTACACAATATTTCACGAATGATGAACTTTGGATATATTTTTCTGGCCTTGTGATTAGCCAGACCAATTGATACTTGATCACTGAAGATCCCCACATTATCCAACAAATTCCGCTTGTTGATGCACAAAATTGAGGTTTGTGTGCAGTTGCTATAATTTAAAAAATTCAGTATCAATGATTTTTGAAAATTTCTACTCCCAGTTAAACAAAAGTGAACCGCATTACTGTTTTTTCCCCAACAAGTTGAGCTGACAGGGCTGCATTAAGGACGATCGATCGCTCCAGGGGCCCCAAAGACTTTTTAAACATTACTAAAAAAAACATTTTGACATAAGAGTTTAAAAATTACTAAAAAACATGTCAACATAAAAGTTTTGAAAAATGATATGAGTCACTCCTATATAATTTAAAGACCTTTTCTAAATGTTGAGATGGGGCCTCCAGTCATAAAGATAACATAACAATTTTTTATTATGAGACCCCTAAATTATCCATAATTATAATATTCTAATAACGTCTTCCAACTGGCTCAATTATGGGGAAGAGTCAATTGAGTCCACATTCTTGCGAAACTGCATTTTTAAGACCTTATCCAAAAGTGCAGGAAAAAGTCTTTTAAATACTACTGTGTATGTCCTATTTTTATATTACATTTCAAAACTAAATAAAACGTGACTGAGTATTGTAAATTTAAAAAAATTACTTTTTGAAAATTATTTTTTCTTTTTTCATAGGGTTCCATGTTTTTCTTAGCTCCAGGACTCCCATTGGTCTTAATCCGGGCCCCGTCTCTGACAAGTATTCATGCGTAATAATAAAAAATGCCATCTCGTTCGCCTTATCTATCTGTGGTAATATATAAAAGGAAAAGTATTACAAAAATAACCGTAGATTGTGAGACCAACAGAAGGACAATATATCTCAAAGCATTGAAACAATTCTTATTAACGTTTTACATAAAATGATTTTTGACTTGATTTCTCATTTTTGAAAAAACTATACATTTTCCCTCACCTCAGGGGGACGGCCCGCTTGGGGTCATTCGAAAATCTCAAATGAAAACATAATAATAATAATGTACGTCACATTTAGAAAACAATACTACAAATCCGACAACTGAGTCGGAAATGGCAGCCGGTCAAAGTTTGTATCAACTTGCAATTACCTTTAAAGTCCTGGAATGATTTATTAATTTTTTACAGGCAACATGAGAGGCATGATATCTTATTAATACGGTTCTAGCAATAGAAACTATTATTCGGGGGACCCGGAACTTCATACTCACCCTGTATAACAGCAATTATTTGTCATTACCTTTCATATTTTCCACTTCTTGAGTTAGATTGGAATCATAAAAACAAAACATATCACTGTATTTTTTGTCACAAAACATGAATCTCTTTTAAACTAAATCCTATTATTTCAAAGTAGCAAAATATTATTAGCAATGGACAGACATTTCCTTTCCATTACAACCATTTTACAGATTTACATAATCCAACAAAATAAAGGGTATTGCAATTACAATTAGTGTTAATACAGCAGGGCATAAAAAGTCACTGTGTATCATAAGGAGTAAATGGTTTTAGAGACAGTTTATAGAGAAATGCATGAGGCTTCCCTCTAGATTTTCGTGTGTTTGTATTTTACAGAGAAATATTTATTAATACTTGTTTGAGATATGCACATTCATGGGCGCCCATACCCTTTGGAAAGGAAAACATGTATAGGTATTATTAATTATAGTCAGGTATTTTTCTTTTAAGAGATTGGTACTAAAAAATGTTTTAAATGTTATGTACTATTTGATTTTACATATACTTATTTTATTTTTTACAAGAGTTCAAGCACGAGCTGCTGTTTCACTACTTGGTGCAGCCTCTAGGCGTGTTTTATAGCTTTGTGTATTTATCGACAGTATAAAGGTACAGACTCAATGCTGTGTGGGTTAATATTTCACCTGAACAGCCAAATTGGCTTCCAAAATTTTAAAAGTTTTCTGAGGGGTCAAAAATTTCCCTGAACCCCTGCTGCCGAAGAAGGGGAGGGTACTCCTTAATAATCATACCCCAGTGTGGCCCCTCCTAGAAAATACCATATGGGCGCCCTTGTGCACATTACGCGATACTTTATAAACAAAACGGATGTATATATAGGCTTGTCTCAATTAACTGTTTACCAAGATAAGAACAATGAATCGTTCATGTGTTTTCTAAATGATGGTTATTGGATAAGCTTTCGTCTAAAAGTAATAAAAATGTCTGAAGTCTGTTCCCCTGAGACAATAGACAAGTCTGTACATCCAAAACATTTTTAGCGCACACATTTTATTGTATTTACTGTATTATATTTTTCAAAATGCAAAAGAAACGTACCAATTCCAGTGTTAAAATATCATTCTAATTTAGGGGTAAGTAATATATAGCAGGGCTGTCCAACATGAGGCCTGGTGGCCGCATGTGGCCCTCAAAGTAAAAAATATAGACGTATGACTAAAATATACACCAACGATGAAATAAAATAATACACATAGGCTATTGTGGCACCATTTGCGATGGATACAAGGCCCCAACATGGTTACTGGAACTTTCTCTCTGAACCTTTCTCGAACATTCGAGTGGTTGTGTGGCAACTTTATTTAAGATTTTTAAGTGAAATATGTATTGGCAAAAGTCGTATAAGTTTGCAATTGACAAACTTTATAATGACCATTGGGAATCAGACTATTTAATCACAAACAATAATAATAAACTTCAGTTCATTGTTTGTATGTAGGTAATATCAGTTCCTGAAGAACATAATATTACACTATATTACATGAGGAACAGTTTCAACAGTAAACAAGGTCTAGAAATGATGTCATTATTCATTGACTTATTATTCATTATTGTGGCCTTATAATGCTGTGGAGCAAGTATCTTTACCAAGTATTCTTTACCAATATGAAATTTATAAAATCAAAATTATATAAATCACTGATAAAGTTGCACACAAAGTATTTTATGATGTGCCCCTCACATTGGACAGTCCTGATAAAGAGGATAAATATTTAACAATGCTCAGGCCTACTACGTTAATTTCTTACATTTACTAAAGTAAAAACCTAAAATGATTTTATTTTGTCATGTTTTATGAATTACTGATCAGTTACGATTTGTTGGTTATAGCTCAAGTATTACTGAGGATTACTAGGCACTTTGTTGTAGAAACGTGTTTGCCAATAAATGTTTTTCATGAAAATTTGCGATGTTCTTTAATTATTCTTGGAAATAGTACTTTTGATTTGGTTCAAAAAATGTAATCATTATTGAAAAAAAACTTTACCTTGAAGTGTCTATACTGTTTTTTGATTCTGAACATATTTCTTCTTCGGTTATTTGGTTGAGCATCATCATGACTCTTTCGTACGTTTGCGCAGCAGTTGGTCTTAAAGTCGGGTCTTTTTTAAACATTTCAGAAACTAGTTCTCTGAAATCTGCTGAGTAACCATCCGGAATCGGTTCGAAAGTACCCTAAACATAAGTTATTAGTTGTCTTAACTATAAAAGTGTATAAATGAAATAAAAATTTAATCACCATTTAGTTTACAGAAGCGCCAGATAAAGGCCAGTCAAACTAAATCAGTACATTTAACCTTAACATTCAACCATAAAACCTGCTCTCAAGTCTTTATGAAGAAAATATACCGATTGAGACAAATGATTACAAATATCTTGGATTTTGGACAGACACGTCACATAAAAAAATCATATTCTTACAAAACGATGAGGCATCAAACTGCAAAAACTGTATTGGCTAATAGGTCAAATTGTAATCACGGCTACATCTTCAAGACAATTTACTTGCATACAAATCCACTCTAAAAACATTGGCATAGCTTTCCTCTAAAAAGGAAGGGTTGGAGAACGGCTTATGTAATATAAAATACCCTCAAAGGAAAGGGAAAATAAATAAATAAGGGGAATAAATTGTTTTATATTGTTTAACAATTTAATTTCCAAAAATGTATTTTAAAGTAATCTGGATCATCTGAAAACATTTTATAGTTAATGATGCCATGAGATGCATGCAAATATTATGCTGTGATATTATATACAGGGTGGTTACCGGGAAACATATGTTTTTGGCTTGCGTAAAACATATGTAGTACACGGAGAATATTAAGTGGTGGGAGTTCCGCATGGTGGCACTGTGGAGGGGAGAGTATGCAATTCCAGTTGTAGCTGTGATATGGAACCTTGAACATCGTACATTATCCTTGCGATGCTTTTACGCAAACGGTGAATCAGTCACTCAGACCCAATGAGGCTCTCGTATACATTTTAAAGTTGCGCAGTATATCCCTAATCGCAACACAATATTGCGATGGATACACAATGTGAACACGACAGGATCATTGTTGAAAAAGAAACCTCCAGGACGGGCAAGGACATTAGTATCCTGGAAAATATTGAACAAATACGCATTGCAACGATGCAGAGCCCTAGCCGTTCGATAAGGAACAGGGCAGCAGCTCTCAGACTTCGCCCTTCCACAATGAGAAAAATGATGGTCAAGGATCTTCAATTTCATCCATACAAGCTTGCAGTCCGTCATCAAATTAAGTCATGCAGATAAGAAACAGTGTGTAGACTTTTGTTAATCTTCAATTAAAACGACAAAGCTGTTATCCATATGAGCGATGAAGCTCATTTTCATATGTACAATGCTGTAAACAAACATTCAACTTTAGTGTCCAGCAAATCCACAAATCGTGAGTGAGAGACCACTACACAGCTTCCTTGTGGAGTGCAGTTAATGAAGTGAGGCTCATTGGTCCTTTTTTTTTTTTTTTTTGAGGACAACGATAGTAGTGCAGTTACGGTGGATGCACAACGATACGTGGAAATGTTTGAAGATTAATTCTTGCCTGAACTGCGACGTCACCGCCTTGCGATACATAATGTATGGTTTCAGCAAGATGGGGCAACAGCCCACACTGCTTGCATTTCTATGGACATTCTTAGACGAACATTTCCTGGAAGACATTTTGGTGATGTCACTTAATTCGCCAGATCTTACGATTCCAGAATTTTTCTATGGGGACACTTAAAATCTCGAGTCTACATTAACAAGCCGCGCACTGTACCGGAACTTAAAAGAAGCTATTCGCCAAGAATTCAACTGCATCCCTAAAGAAATGTTAAAAAATACAGTGTGAATCTTCATGAAACGTCTCCAACATTGTGTCCAAGCAGAAGAAGGCCGTCTTACAGTTGTAATTTTCAAACATTGAAGTTGAAATTCTTGTGTGTTCAAATTGCATACATCTAAAAATAAATACAAATTTCATTCGTAACTGACTGAGTACTCGTCATTTAAAAAAAATGCTTATCCCAGTAATCACCCTGTAGTTCGTTAATTTGTCTTTCAATTATAGAGGTGCTCTAATCCCCAAATCCCCTTACTATGCCGATGACTATAACCAATCTGTATATACTGAATAGACTTATGGTTTTCAGCCAGTAACTTGGAAGTGCTTCAACGCCTTCAAAACAAATTGATATGAAGTAAAAAAGAACTTAACTGTAATAGTTTGTGAGCTATTGTATTTATAATTTTGTTTAAATACAGAACAAAATAATTTAAATGATTAAATATAGTCTAATGGCGGTCAAAATATTTATTTGATAAAAAACATTAGAGATGGCCCGAAAGACCTGCAATTGTTTAGGCCTATTTGAAACAGTTTCACAACTAAACTGTTTCGACTGGAGTGGTGTTTCGACTGGAGCGGTGTTTCGACTGGAGCGGTGTTTCAACTGGATCGGTGTTTTGACTGGAGCGATGTTTCGACTGTTGTGGCTACAAGGGTGTTTGCAACGAATTCGAAACAGAGACGTTCACAACAGAATATCGTGAAACATATTCCCTTCCAAGCTTTCCACAACAGTTTCAAACATGTTATGAGTTGTTGGTTGTCTCCCACTGACTGTAGTCTGTACACTTAGTAATTGTAAACTGTTTCGGTTGTTTGTCTGTGTTCTTAGTGTGATTGTTTTGTTTTTGAGTCTTGCAAATAGTTTTTTTTAAATATAAGAATATTATTGTGTTGGGTTATTTTCAATTCAGACTTTAGTAAAAAAAGTGACATTTTCTTATGTTTGTTAATTAGTTTAAATGTTTTATTTGTTATTCAATTAGTTTATTGATTTATTGTTATTCTTTTGTTTTATTAGGCCGATATTTTAATCGCCTAACATTTAAAAAAAAGTGTATTTTCAATTTAGACACTAAACAGAAATTGTTCCTTTTACGTTCCATGTTTGCATAACTTAACCGTGCCATTGAATTGTAACCAATATTAGATTAAATTGAAATTTTAAGATCAATGTGTTCTTATCTTTTATACTCCATGTTGCAATAGAACAGTTGAACGGACTTCTTCTAGTTGTTTTGTAACAGTTTAATTTTGTAGCAGGCGAAACTGTTTCAATAAAATAATAGGTTGGCACACCTATAAAAAATGTGTAGGCCCTAAGTTAATTCCAAGTTTTATTAAATTTTTGTACGTTTATTTTTTGTAGAAATTGGTACAAAAACAGATAGACCTGAAAATATATGTACGACTATCCATAATTCATGAATCTCAATCACAAAATACAATGATGTCAACAAAAGCCTACCACAAAACTAATTTCGTGTTAGGCCTATCAACATTCTAAATTGGAAAAGATAAAACAAATAAAGTACTTTTAATTCTCGCAAATTTGCACATCAATGTGTTTAAGAATGGGAAGTAATCGACTGTGATACAGAAAGTGAATTAAAAAAACCCAATTTGATTAAAATTCTGCATAAAATATTCGTTAATACATAATTCACATGATAATAATTAATTCTGTTAACTAACTATTTCTATCAAATCAACATTAATAGTTTACCTTAAAGCTTACAGAGAGCAGTATAGTACGGACGTCTTAAAAAAATACATTAATTTTACTTTAGTATCAAAATGTGATTATCAGTGCTTAGTAATTAAAATAACAACTACTTGAAAAATAGTTTATTTACAAACTTCCAGACTGCACTCAGCATTTGGTCAAAAAATACATTAATAATTATATTGTTTTTGTCCTAATATATATCTGCAAAATCAGTTACCGACTTTCCCTCAGTGAGGCAGGATTTTTTATGCATATATGAAAACGAAGGAAATTATATTAATCTATATAGCCTGCATTTTCTTGTGGGAGCTACTGGAATAACTTGACACGGGAAAAGAATTCAGTTAAAACATTCTAACAATCTTACTTTTACCTTCATAATTTTATTAACTAGAGCGGGCAAATTTGACCCTTCAAATGTTTTCTGTAAGCAGGCCATCTCGTATAGAATGCAGCCGAGAGCCCAGATGTCTGACTTCTGGTCGTACTGTTTTCCCTCGCACTACAATAGCAAGAAGTTATCAAGTTAAAATTGTATACGCATCTCTAAAATTACAAATAAATTGTTAGAAATACACTATAACTACCTCCAGTACCTAGTACATGGTTTGTTTAAAAAAGAAAATAATATTGAATTTTAGTTTAGTTCTTCACTGAAAGCACAACGGCTCACTCTGTGACTTATATGCTCATAAAATATACAATAATTATAAATAATTTACACAAACGATTGCAACTCCTTGGGACCTGTACCAGGATGATAACTTCAATCATCCTTCAACTTTAAGTTCAAAAACTTGAATAAGAAAGTTTTAAGCAACAAAGTACCAAATCATGATGTACTGGAAGTTCTTAATAACCGTAGCAAAACCGCTTCTGACTTTATAAAAAAGTGCTTAATATAATAATGAAGTTATTAAAGTAATTAGGCTATGCCTTACATATTGAAATATTTGTTGGGCTCATGTTGGCAATTCTTGTAATCTGAATCTATTAGCTAATAAGTCCAGGCAGCTATTCTAGAGTTCTTGTACATATTCCACAATAATTTTAACATATAATCTATATTAGAAATACGGTAGATATTAATTACAAAAAATTAATTTTTTTTTTTAAAGAAGCCTGCACAGAAAGATGATGACGATATAGTAGTTTAAATTAATCTGAATTGATTGACTTACCATTTCAGGACTAATGTAATAAGGTGTCCCTAATACTGTCTGTGCTTGAGCCTTTGTAGTCATCATCTTAGAGATGCCAAAGTCTCCAACCTTGATTGACTTATCTTTGGTGAGAAAAACATTGGCTGTTTTCAAATCCCTAAAATAAAAAGTGTTTGTTAAAGCGATAAAACCACTTCATTACAATACTTTCTGTCTATCAGACACTAATAAAGAACAACCAATGTAGTATTTTTAGGATGGAATCTATCCTACAAATATGGAAGCATCCATCAGTGTTTCAGTTAGGAGTTACAGATTTGAATGTGTGAGGGGAACCCAAGACTTGGATAGTCTTAACATACATATTTTTATATTCAGGCTTCTTAGAAAGTCATGGATTCATATTAACTCGGATAAAATCTGGTCTGGGACTGCTTCAGTACTATGGCATGACTGGGAAGCAGTGGCAGTTCTAGACCTTGCGGGGCCCTGAACTATATTTTGGGGGACCCCCCCCCCCCCCTTAAGACGGGATGACTGCCTGGGGGGTATGGAATACCCACTGAGAGATAAGGGGCCATCTCCGGAAAAATTAAGACATTTTTATGAAAAATGGCAGCATTTTATACCATTTACGTGTTTTAAATTTACTCTCAAAATTCATGTGTTCAGCCTATAGGCTAACTTTGAATTTTAGTACCGATTCTTTTGTTCAAAAGTAAATTTGTAATAATATTTAAACAATACAAATTTATTTTTATTACAAAACTATTTCATAAATATTAAACAATTAGGAAATAAACTAAATCTCTAAAACAACATAAATATTACAAATCATACAAAAAGGTTACATTATAGAATAAACAGTGTAAAACTGATCTGTTGATTAAAGATATTAAGTTTTAATAAGCAGGCTTACAAATTAATAATAAGTCAAAAATGTTCTGTTTTATATGTAAAAAAAATTACTTCTATTGCATTTTTCATGTGTATTAGGACATGTAGAACAAATATATGCAAAAAAAAAGGTTTTTCAAAATTTGATGGTCTTTGAGAATTTTCAGTAGCAAATCCCCTTAAGAAACTAAGCAAACTTCCCGCTGTTAATGGTTACCCAGTTCAGTGTTTACCTGTGCAATATGTTGTTTTCATGCATGTATTGCAAAGCCGCTACTATCTGCGAGAATAAAATTAATATTTCTCTTTCGCTCATGCGCTCTCTGTGAGAAATTAACTGGGATAGAGTGCCACCGTCTGCATACTCCATCTCTATCATTAGTACGCCGTCCACTTCAAAACTCCCCAGGTAACTGGAACACCAGAGATTCAAATGACCCACACTTGTATTAAGTGATAAATCTCTCTATTATATAAAAAAAGTTTTTCTACTTCTTCTTCTCATAATTAATTATAAAGTAATAAGAATAGATTAAATACATGTATTTACAGTGTAATATGGGTAGGGATTTGTGGAGCCATGCGCTCTTGTCCCACATCAGCTATGAAAGTACTTCTCGATCTGCCTCCTCTGCACATCTATGTGCGGGGGTTGCGTTGCGATCTGCCCTGGCGATGATGGTGACCCATATCTATAAACCAGGAGATCTGGTAGGTGACCTGACCATATTGCAAGAGCTTCATGGGCTCAAGGTGGACCTTATGGTGTCTGATGTGATGAGAAGGACACTTAATTTCGACCACTCCTTCACAATGAAGATAGATGGTCTCCAGGAGGCAGGTGGTGCTGGACATGGACACATACAAGAATGGTATACGGATGGCTCCAAAATGGCCAGCGGAGTTGGTGCAGGATATGGTCCTAGGTGCAGTATATCTAGGGCTATGGGAGCCTTACCATCAATCTTTCAAGCGGAGGTCGTTGCGATAGATCTCTGCGCCCGTGAAATCCTAAAAAGAGGGATTAAGGGAGCTAGGATTGACATCCTTTCTGATATCCAAGCAGCCTTAAAGGCACTTGAATCATTCGCCTTTGAATCAAGGCTAGTTTGGGACTGTTTTAAAAGCAGTGAATAACATGGCTAGACTCAATGAAGTTACTCTTAAATGGGTGCCTAGTCATGTAGGTATTAAGGGCAATGAGGCAGCAGATAGACTTGCTAGAATAGGAGCTAAAAAGCCCTTCATTGGTCCAGAACCTTTCTGTGGGAGGCCTAAAAGCCATCTGAGAAATGTTGTTGAAGTCTGGACGGAGAAGACCTGGTCCACACATTGGAACAATGCTCCTGGGCTTAGGCAGGCAAAAATGTTTATCTGTCTCTCTAACTCAAAAGCACAGAAGCTTTTATTATTGGGTAGGAACAACCTTAGACGGATTGTGGGAATTCTCACTGGTCATTGCCTGGCCAAATACCACCTCAAAAAAAAAAATGGGGCTGGTCTCGGAAGACTCTTGTCGATTCTGCTCCCTCGGAACTGAATCGGCTCAACACCTGCTGTGCGAGTGCGAGGCTCTCGCACGGAGAAGATTTACAGCTCTTGGAAATGCTTTTGTTAGCCTGGAAGAGGTCCGTGGTGTTGATCCCGGGACCCTTATTGGTTTCGTAAGAGACCTGAAAGGGATCTGGGATGATCACTAGAAGGGGATGTATACCACAATAGATCTTATGGGTCGCAGTGGTGAGGAGGCTTATCACTCCTCTATCCCAAAAAAAAAAAAGTGTAATATGGGCCTAAAACAAAAGCACATGAATGGATTAACAAGATTCCCGCTGTCCCTATCTACTATCTAGCGAAACCACTGCCAAGGGAACAGGCAAAAATTAGCGGGGAAAGAAGACCCTGTTGAGTCAGTAAGAAGAAATATTAATGTAAATAAAATAAATGTTAATAATCATATTTTTTGCTGTTGTATCAAATAATTTTTGCTGTAATATCTTGAAAAATAGTGTTCAAAACTCGTGGGAAAATGTTAATTCTTTCCTGGTGCTCGTTCTCTTTAAATTTGTAACATACAAATTCAATAATTTTTTTTCACTTGATGACAAAGAAAAAATAAAGTTGAACGGGGCCCCCCGGAGGTTTGGTGGGGGTTGGCGAGCGGAGCGAGCAGTGGGTAAAGCCCCCTAGTATGAACTAACTATATCTTGATAAACATTAATCTTTGGGTGGAATTTTATTGAAATTACGGACATAGGCCTATCACAAAATCGTAGATAACTTTTCAAATATTATAAATACAGACAGGAAATTGTTAAGTAATATTTGGAATAATGGTGGTAGTAAATTTTAATAGGGACCATTTTTTAGCTTTAATATTATTTACTACGTAAAGTAATTACCGTACCTTAAATGTTTTGGGTAAGGGTGTGATATACTATGATTTTTACTCCGTTGATTAATAATAACACGTACAAATTATTTGTTACTAACAAAATCAACTTCAGAATTTTATTTGTAAAAGATAAAGTTCCATTCTATGATATTCTGTGGCTAGTGTTAAAAATATCTTTTTAATTGTAGAGCAAAAATATTTGTTTAATTTATGTACGTTGAGAGATGAAGAAATCCGTCTAGAATCACAAAATGCTTGTATTTTGCGAACACCATTATTATTTTTAGAGTTATCGCGATTGTAATGGAACGAAAAAGGTTCTGTATTCAATTTTAGGCATTCAATATAATTAAGTTGTGTTTTCTATTGAAATGTGTAACAAAATTTGCTGAATGGAAAGGAGAAAACGTCATATAAAATTTAATCGCCATCTTGATTCGTTTGGGAAAAACATTAAATGTCAGAAGCATTTATTCAGTGTTTGTTAATTGCGGACCTTTTTGAAATATATCTGTAAAACGTCAGTAGTACAATCTTGGAAAACCTATGATTTCTCTGTTTAATATTTCAAAAACCACGGGAGATATTTTGAAAAACTAAAAATCATAGAACTTATACCCCTTTATTTTTTTCACTGGTTAACATATCGTATGAAGAATGCTTTCAACATTTTTTTAAATGTCTGCAAATGAAAACCTGAAATGCTCAAAACTTATTTTAAGTTTTCTCCTAAACAAATTAAGGTAAGATCTAAATGTACTATGATGCTGAATTTCAAACAGCTAATCTAATGATGAGATGTATTTATGTATACAGTATCTCGTTTAAAGTCATTACCGGTTATCAATAAAAAAATAAGGGTGATCACCATATTTTCAATAATCGATTGTCTAATTATTTCTATTTATAACCGAGCCGCTGTCTTTATGTGCTTTATGAGAACTCTTTTTTAAGATATTTCTGTTTAATTACAAAATTTAAATATTCAATTTAGGTACAGTATATATTATGTTCTAAAAAAAAATAAAAATTATTGCTCTTTTTATAGCATTTATGGTATATTTTAATGTCCTCTTCAATGTGGTGTCTCTTTACTAGCAATTTTTCAAAGATTTCAATGTTAAAAATCTTTAA
Organism: Philaenus spumarius; assembly: GCA_018207615.1. Taxonomy (NCBI): domain Eukaryota; kingdom Metazoa; phylum Arthropoda; class Insecta; order Hemiptera; family Aphrophoridae; genus Philaenus; species Philaenus spumarius. Next base: position 99,066 of record JAGFPH010005167.1, read on the forward strand.
AATTCAAAAATTTGCAGTTCGGTTGATTTTTCGCAAGAAGCATAGAGATGCTTGTTGCCCTTTTTTCAAAAAGCATGATAATTTAACTTTTCCCTCAATTTACATTTAGTCTATTATCTTGTATTGCAAGTTTTAAGAAGCAGATTGTAGACATGAAGATAGATATAACACCAGAAAAACATTTAATTTAACAATACCAAAACATAGGCTTTTACAAACTGGTAAATCACCAGTAATTTCTGAAGCTATCCTGAACAACTATCTTCCACATAAAATTAAAATAATATTAGAAGAAAAAATCTTTAAAAAAAAAAAGAAAAACTAAGCTACTAAGCCAGGCCCGGATTTCCCATTAGGTACAAAAGTTCCGGGCCTAGAGCGCCAGTTCTGACGGGGCACGGCGCACGGGCGTTTCACAGTTGAGGCACTGAGAGAAAAAGTTATCAAAATAGTATATACTTAAAATGCGTAAATTGTGACGCAAACTTCGCACACATACTTAATAATCAATTTATAATAATAATAACATTATCCTCAGTTTTTTATATTTGTGTTCACTGATTACTCCACAAAAAAAATTGCATGGATATAAAACTTTTCTGTTTGACATTGCGTAACAAATTTTACAATAACATTGCAGCAAAAATTGTTACAATTTATTTATGTTTATGTTACAGAAAAATAAGTTACATTTACGGAGATCAAAAATATGTGTTGTCAATTTGTCATGTGACAAGATATATTATATTAATTATGGAATTATTGTTTTAATAATTTATTATTTCATATTTATTTAATTTTTCATTTTAAAAAGTACACTAAAACAACCCCAAAACTGTGTTGTATTTGTGTAGTCATTTTTATTGAAGCATTATGTTGTATATGTTGAAGAATTGATTTCTAAAGATATTTACGAACAATATAGTCTTGGGTTCTATTAAATAATATAGAGAACAATATTATAAAACTAGGGGCTCTGCCCCTGAACGCTTCGCGTCCCAACCCCGCCTCGTCCTTCGGCCTCAGATGGCTGCTTCGCTTTGCTCGCAGTTGGAAAATTCGTTAAAGAATCTCGTCAATATTTGGCTCGTTTGTACATAGGTGACCGAGCACAAATCAGCTGTTTTATTTGGCAGCTGACTCAAGCTAATTAAACATTATCTCCATAAGACTAACATGGGAAATTTGAAGGATTGTTTGCCGGAGCTCCTTCTCGGGTTAATAGCGGCTAAAGGGATGATTGGATCTTGAATCTGACAGAAAATCTCCTCTTTGAAATTAAATTTTCTACAACTTTTTTATGTATCATTTTTTGCTATCTCTTACCGCTTTCTTACTAAATGCGCTCAAAGTGGAAGAAATTTAAAAAATAGAAAAAATCTTTCCCGCCCAAAAGGTGCTTCCAAAATTAAAAAATGTTAAATTCTGGCAATTTTCCCAAAAGTTTCTTGTCGAGAACTTTAATTCAAGTATGAGATCGAGGGGGGTACGATTACGGGAAGTGCCTAATAATTAATGTCAGTGAATCAGTGTTACCATCTAGCTTTATATAAGTAGATGTTATTTCAAATTAGTTGATAGTAAGAGTTTAAACCAGAAATCCAAAAATGTATTTTATTTCAAAAAATATATTTGAATATTCTCACATTATTTATTGTTAAGTACTTTGGGCTTCAACTAAAATTGTTGGTCTTTAAAATATTCAGATAGATCACCAATGTCATCATGAAGTTATTCAAAAATGTTTTTAGGTAGTGCTTAAAAGATTCAATTAGTGGATCTTAAATGCACTGTAACTTACAATCTAGTTTTACTAATTAGAAATACAACGTATAACATTTTTATACTGACTATAAAAATCATCACTTAAAAAATATTTTTTCCCGGAGTGGTATCACCTCCGCCTGGTCATGAGTTATGTTTTATTGGTGAGGAGGGGGAGGAGTGAGGTTTCTTTGGGCCAAGTCGGCCTTAAAGGTAAAATCCGGCCCTGCTTGAAGCAAAATACTTTTTATTCTATGGAAGAATTAAATTGAATCTACCGAATGATGAAAGGTTATTACTTTTGATACAAATAATTGTGTAAATCAATTTAGATCTTAAAATAAATAATCGCAATGCCAAATTGCCTCCTGGCTACTGAATAAATAAATTGTACCTGATAATGTTTGGATGATTGAGTAGAGAGATGACTTGAACTTCATTAAGCGCCATCTGTCTCTCTGAAGCAGTCAGATCTATCATGTTGATCTCCTTAATTACTACTAAACTGTCGTCCTCAGTCTTGCGGTAAAGTACAGCCGTCCCGAACGCTCCTAAAAGTAAACAATGAATCATTCACCTTGAGCTCAACCGGTGGGATATTTTGTGTGAAATTAGTGTTTACCACATATTCTACCCAGAGTAAATCATAAATGGATTTAAAAAGAACAATACCCTGAAAAGTATCTCTGGGTCAGTGTTCTAGATGCAAGCTTGACACATCCTTCTAACTAATCACCCTTCCCTCAATCTGCCTAAATCTCAAGGTAAACTGTAATAACAATAACTAGTAATTTTTTGTAGTTGGAAAACCAACACATTGTTAAATAATACAGGATGTCCCCGAACTCTCTGGGCCCCTTTTGTGGATATGTTCCTGGGATCCAGACAAACATATTTCACAATATAAACATGGGTCTGTGATGCTTATTTTTACGTCTGTCTGTCTGTATGTGGGTTTTACAAAATACTTAATATTTTTGGAAGTAGAAAAGGTATTGACGTCAAACTTTGTATACCTATTTGTTGCGTAACCTTTTATCATGGTACGAAAAGTTTGAACATTATTTTAAATATATTCAAAATGGCGGCCGTTTATAATTTTTAATGTCAATTATCTCATAAACCGCTAACTTTACAAAACAGTTACAAGAGACAAAAAAGTTTACTTTTTTAATGACAAACACAATAAATTTTTTATTTTGTCTGTAGCTCAAAGAATAACAGAGATATTGACCAAAAAAAAGGAAAAATTTATTTCTTGGTAGTTGTCAACAATACCCTGCATTATTCTAGAAACAAAATATTTTAATGTTATTATGAGCTAAAATAATAAGTTATTTGCATAATGTTTGGAGCACTTTCTGAGCTGATTCCACTAGCAAAAAATAATGAAAAAAGTTCATATATTCATAGGTCCGGAAATGCTTCGTTAGAGAGATACAGCTGGCGTAATATTTAACCCGTGTTTCAGATTACGCACAGAAACGAATCAATATTGAAATATGTAGGGCATTAATTAAGGTGTAAAATTTAATTTAATTTACGTAAAATGAACAGATAAACTTAATAAAATAGGTCCCAGTTCTGTAACTGCAGTACTTGTTGCGATATTTGACCCAAAACTCAAATTTCGGTCTCAAAAAACATAATTGACAGGGGTCCTATTTTATTAAATTTACCTGCTCGTCTTACATAAGTTAAATAAAATTTTACACCTTATTTAACGCCCTACATATTTCATGATCAGTGCTCACTTACTACACCCAACAAAATTAATATTACATTGTCATCGGTCTTTGATAATGTGCAAAGTTTCAAATCAATCAGACGTTTTGAAGGGGGTGGAAATCACGTCTTGTTCTGGGGACCATGATCAGTGCTCACTTACTACACCCAACAAAAT
>JAGFPH010005168.1:4999-17846 GCA_018207615.1 Philaenus spumarius
AAAATGGTTGGGCTAGAACGACCGCTGGGGCGATGGCACAGTAACAAAAAGCAGGATATTGTTTAGGTAAACGAGGTCAAGTCCCCTTCCCAATATATATGTTATCATTTCCTTCTTAAAGCAACGAAGTACAGTCACATTTTACTTGTTTGGTTGGTATAGTCTTTACCGCAACACATGCATCACCGATTTATCAGTGATGTTGTGACAAATATAACACATTTTAATGTCATATCTGTAATAAAGAAATAACACCGTCAAATGTGTTTCCCATTATTCTTCTTCTAAGATTTATATTATGAATTACAACTTTCAACATTCAATTCTAAAGTGTAACTACGGCCTTTTAGGGTATTTCCCCATTTGTAAATCTGTGCATATAATATTGTTTCAGTTGTTGACAAATAATACGGTACTGTATAAGTTAGCCAAATTTAAGATCATAGTGACCAAAATCAGTATTTTTGTTGCTACATTGGCTATTTCTAAGAAATTAAAAAGTTAAACACAAAATTGTTTAGCATTTACTACTACTTCTGTGAGTCTTTGAACGATTTATACAATGAAAGTTGTTTTCTTCTTGATATTGTCAGCTCAAATTGGTTGATAATGCCGTCATTTGGAATTGCTTTGAAAATGTCTTTCAGAGGGTAGAATTAATAGCCTAGACAACCACTTGTCTATTCTTGTACTATTCTAATAGTACAATTCGAACCATGCATTGATTGAATATTTTCTTATTGCCTATGTTAGACCGCCCCTCAGGAACAGCAGCTCTGCCCTGGTAAGCCAAAAGACAGTAACTGACAAAATTATGCATTTTGAGGTTGGAGTTGATTTTACAGTTTCAGACCATGAGGAATCTAAAAATCTAACCAAAAACACAGTATCGTTAACCGTTTAGGAGATATTGAACATTAATATCACAGTAACTACACACTAATACCCCAATTTCTAAGCCAAAAAACAGTATCAACAAGGTCTAAGCCAAATAACAGTATCTACAGCGTAGATACTGTTATTTGGCTTAGTATGGTGTAGTTACTGTTTTTTTTGCCTAGAAAACTGAGTTTGTTACCTGCAGTTACTGTTAAAAATACTTTAGTTTTCACTAAGAATTCCTCTATATAAGTCATAACAAAATATTATAATAGAAGTAGTATTTTAGCCAATTTACTGTTTCTAGACACAAAATGTTTCAAGTATCAACAGCCGGTTTTGGAGGGAATAATTTTTGGTTGTTTGTTTGTTTACAAGTTGAAGTGATTCTCAAATGTTTTAACCATCAACACGGTTGGATGTTTAGATTAATATGATGCATTTTCATTAACCTAATTAAAGCTTTGTTAGTTTTCCTAATATGGGTTATACATGCAAGATCTGTGGGAAAACATTTACAAGATGTGCATTTTTAATTTCACAAGTCTGAAAGCAAGTGCTTTACAGCCACAAAAAATGATTCCAACCTTTTGGCAAGTTCATCAACATGTGATCATCTCTCTAATTTAAACTCAAATGAGGAAGAAGATCTGAAACATAGTGATTTTTTCCTTACATTTGACTCTTCATCCTCATACAAAATCACAAATAAGAATCCTCGGTCATACTTCAGTGAGATGGAGCAAGTGATTTAAAAAAAGGCTCATTTGATTTGCACTACAAAACCTCCTTTGGTAGTGAGCTTAAAAACAAGTAATTTTTAAAATCAGGTACCCTAAAAAAAAACAGGTTCCCATACCAAATAGAGCTCAACCAAGAGGGGTTATCAAAAGTAAAAATGCTGACAATATTCAAAAGTTAGTTCCTTTGATACCTTCAAATAGGCACTCATTTTGGTTGAATCTTACAATAAGGGACACATCAGATCTGATAACAGAACAAGATATCGAGCAGCAAAGATTGGTGGAAAGTTTGTTTACTTAGTGTTATTTATAATAAACTCTGGTTAAGTAGTTTTCATAAAACTATTTGATCTTTTTATAAAGTTTTTATTACTCATTCAAGAGGTAAATTTTTGGCCTAGATAGTATAATGTACTACCTAAACAATCAAGTACCTACTAAGAAGAAGGTTATCTTTTATTTAATTTTTACTTTCTCCACCCTATACGTAGTATATGGAGAAAGTATTGTTTTCGTAAAAATGTTCAAATTTGAATTTTCAGTTGAATTATCTGTTTTGGTGCTCCCAGAACCCCAAAAAATTGTTTAGTGCAATTATCTGTGTTGGTGCTCCCTGAACCCAAAAATATTTTTAGTGGAATTTTTTGTTTTGGTGCTCCCTGAACCCAAAAAAGTGTTTTTAGAGTGGTGTCTGTCTGTCAGTCTGTCTGTATGTATACACGATCAGAGAGGACACTATTTTGGTCCGATTTTCATGAAATTAGGTATGTAGGTACTAAACCCTAATATCTCCAGGCGTTTTTTTCATTTTTTGGAATTTTTAATTTTTAAGGGTAATTTACCCCAAAAACCCATAAAAACGACAAAAATGCAAATTTCTCAAAAACGGCTCTAACGATTTTGATCAAATTTTCAGTATTTATAGTGCTTAAGATGCCAAACAAAATGACACCACCCGCTTTTATAAAAACTTCGGCGTTTTATAATTATGGGGAAATGTTTAAAAATAAACAAGTTTGTGTTGTGAATCTAGCATCGCGGCAGCGGCCGCACAGGGTAGCACCACGGTAGCGAGCACGGCCAGTAATTCAAAGGTCGCGCGATCGAATTTCGCCTGGGACAATAATTTTTTTATACTATTGACGTAGGTAGAATATTATTTTTTGTTTTGTTCTAAAAAGTAGTAAATAAAATGATTAAAAACAATATTACTTTGACTACAGTAAGTTGGGAGAAAGTTTGTGTCAGTTAACTGATACCGTTTATTATATAATGTAACTGTAAACTTTTTTAGCATTAAATCATAATTTAAAAAGCAAACTGTTATTTTGTTAGTGATTCCTAAATCTCGGTTCCTTGTGTTCGTAAAATGTATTTTTATTTTCATCAAACATGAATACTGTCAGTTACTGTTTTTTTGCTTTCTGATCAACAAGCTGAAATACAGTCTTACCATAAGCAAAAAAACAGTATGTGCAGAGTTACTGTTATTTGGCTTAGTATTCACTAACACAAATTACAGTAAGTGCAGGTATTTAAATAGAGGACACATATTTTCAGTTTAAAAACATGATTTTTAAATTCTAGATGGAAAATTACACTACCCTAAAAAAAATATCATACAAAAATCTTTATTTAGTGCTTGACAATGACCAAAACACAAAACCTTAAATATCTCAAAACTACCTAAACTGCAGTTACTGTCTTTTGGCTTACCAGGGCAGAGCAGCGGTCTACTGATACTTATTAAAATAGTGTTCAGTGTCAATTATCATTGTGCTAAGTTTCCAGATCAATACAATTCTATAAAAGTGTTCAAAAATACATAGATCATATATGAGCCTATCACTCAATGCAAGTTACCTATTGAGCGTGCACAAAAAAGTCTAAAGGAAATTTGGCAACGCCGCTGGCAGCCATACAGCCTTTGTATATGGTAATACGGCAGTTAGTTGGCCTATGAATTCTTATGCGCCAGATAGGTACAGATTTTTGAGGCAGCCATTTAGGACCAACTTTGCTAATTCAGAATAGAAATATAATGCAACTTAACAAATCAGATAAATGGTATACCGATGTTATAATTACAAACTATTCACTGTAAAATTTACATATACACAATGTTCTAAGGTGGCTTCCACATAGGTTGATTTTTTGAGGCTGCCAGAAGCGTTAAGATATTTAAATATATATATATATATATGTATATATGTGTTCGCACTCTAGCGGCCGCATTTTAAGTCCGATTTGGTTCAAATTTGGTATACATATTGGTTGTCTACGTCGCTCGGACGAGTTCGTTAGCCAAAAAAATCCAACAACCGGAAGTACGTTTTTTGACCGGAAGTAACTATTTTCTTACATTTTTACTACGAAAACGAATGTTCTCGATTAGTTCTCCCAAAATCGACGAAAACGTAAAATAGCATAGAAGAACCCGGTTCTAAGCCAAGTGGTGCAAACAAATTCTACTAATATATTGCGTACACACAGACAGCTGTTCAACGCCTTCGTGAGTAGACCTATTTCCCAAATTTTTGGTTGAAACCCCTAAAACATAGGCATATAAACTTAATTTTGGAAATTTGCTCAACTCACGTCAGCGGTTCAGCTGCGTGGTCGAATTATCTGTAACTGAAAATGACTTTATTGAAACATTTATGACTAAATTTGGAATAAATTTTGAGTGGGAACGAGATGGTGGATCGATGGAATACACTGGGATTGACTACGAAAGTGTGTGGTGTTTAAGAATAGAGCTTGGATTTTTGGATACTTATGGTGGTTCGTAAACCAGACATAAGGGACGCCTTCTTCTGACCTGCGCAGGTGCAGGATCAGTGTGATCTGTTTGATGTGTGTGTGTTGAGACCCTTCGGCTCTGTGTTTGACTCTATGTGTTAATTTTAGGATGAAGTCCTCGAGTGTGGGGATTTTGTGCCCTTGAGAGATGGTGACGTTCGATACGTACCATGGGGAGTTGGTGATCCAACGGAGAGTTTTGTTCTGGAAGGAATCCAACATTTTCTTCCAAGAAACAGATAGCAAAGAGTACCAAGCTGGAGCTGCGTACGAAATTTGGTATGTAGCTTCCTCTAGGGCCATAGGTGTTTACTAAGAAAGGGTTTGAAAAAATTCGAAATTTTAGGGGGGGTTTGTGGGGATCAAAGTTGTTAAAAAACGATTTCTTCAAAACTACCGAATGGATTGGAATAAAATTTGGTATGTAGCTTCCTCTAAGGCCATAGGTGCTTACTAAGAAAGGGTTTGAAAAAATTCGAAATTTTAGGCGGGTTTGGGGATCAAAGTTATTAAATCACGATTTCTTCAAAACTACCGAACGGATTGGAATGAAATTTGGTATGTAGCTTCCTCTAGGGCCATAGGTGCTTACTAAGAAAGGGTATGAAAAATTTCGAAATTTTAGGAGGGGTTTGGGGGGGATCAAAGTTACTAAAATCATAATTTAAGATCTTTTATTATTATGACAGTAGTGCTTTTATTATTTAAGAACTATATATATAAAAGCCAAATACCACTCACTGACTGACTGAACACTTAAAAAGAATACAATTACGTTAAAAAGACTGAAAATACCAACCACCACGGGTAACTACCACGGGACAGCTAGTTATGTATATAAGACATAGATCGAATAGCCACGCAATGTCCTCAACATATGTCCACAAAATCCATAACGTTGACCATGGTTGTTTTCAATTTTTTAACAGGAATTTTGAATATTTTTTGAATAAAAAGTAGCCTAAAATGTTCTCTGAAAAGTTCACTACATGTTTATTAAGTTTTCGTCAAAATCGGTTCAGCCGTTCCGGAGACTAGCCCGGAATAACAAACGTACAGACAGACGAAAATAGTAATAAATGTGTGTTTATATTTTGGTAATGTGTGAATAGCCATGAGCTTAGTGAAAAACTTACTTTTTGAAAAAAATCACAGATAGATACTTAAATTGCGTATAGATTCTGAAGAATTATATAAGACGCAGTATGTACTTGCACGTGTAGTCGATCTATCCTACCCGCGGTATTCTCTTCTAAACAAATTCTCTTGATAAAAGATGCATAAATATTCCGCTAGATTCTATCAAGCCGGGTTGTTTGGATATGCAAATTGGCACGCCACATTCAGTATTGAAATTTATAACCTGCTCGCGTGATATTTGCTTGGGCAAAAATATTTATGCAAATAAAATGATAATAAACAGGATTTCTTTCAAAGCCTTCATGTGCACGACGAAACAGATTTTTCGGCGCCCCTAACATTAGTAGGGAGCACTGTATTAGAGAATGTTTTAGCATTTGTTTTGAGATTGAGTAAAAGGAAACGAACATGTATGAACAGACTATTTATTCAGAACCTTGATAAAATCATAAAAGAACAAATCAATGATGTTTAACTTACTTTAACGTAAATTGTTACATTTCTAGCTTGATCTACAGAGGGGTGACAAATTATTAGACTCAACATGGTTTTTTCTTTTAATTTATTCAAAATTAAGATAAACACACATTTGACACATTTAATATTTAGTATGCATGCCCTTATTTTTTATGAGCATTTCTAATCTCTTAGGCATGATTTCTACCAGTTTTTGGCCCGAATCTTTGATTTTTTCGTCATGGTACCACACTTTTATTGAAGTCTCGATCAACCCCGTTTTTGTTGTAATCTTTTCTTTCTTCATTCTCTTTTTTACAATTGACCAAATATTCTCGATCGGGTTCATGTCTGGACTGTTCCCTGGCCAAGGCAAAACACTTATTTCATTTCCATTTAAAAATGCTGTTTGCTTTATGACACGGAGCTCAATCGTGCACAAAAACATCATCCGGGAACCATTATTTGACCTGCTGAACCATTTTTATTTGTAGAACTTTCAAGTACTGGTCTTGTCTCATTGTTTTTTCAACAATGTACAACCTACAAGGTCCATGTGCAGAATAGAAAAGGTTAATTGATATAATGTTGTACTTGTTATCTTCTTCCAATGATCTTCAGTGCAGTGTTTCAAGTCCTTTTGCCAACTGCAACCGGTTTTTACCCATGACTGGTGTTATCTTTTACTTTTTTCGTGGTCGTCTGGCATTTAGGCCAACATCTTTAAGGGCTTGGATAACAGTTCTGAGAGAATCATTGACTCCATAGTCTTCCATTTCTTCTATCAGGTGCTTTTTGGTACTTTTTAAAGCCAACGATTCTTCATTTTTCTGGTTAGTCATTCATTGAGTTTACGTTTATGCCAGCACTTTCCAACTCACTTTGATTCATAAACATTGTTGTTATCAGAAGCTAAATTAATACTGCTCACATATTTTTGTGAAATATTAAGCCTTTTGACTATTTCTCTTTGAGAATATCTATTTTCCTCCAAAAGAACCTCTGTCAATGCTACTTTTCGAGGTGACAGATCTGATGTGTTACCCATTTTCATAAAACTTCTCTAATCAGTTTTAACAAAATAAAAAGGCACACACATCTACTAAAACATGTTAAACAAAGACAAAACCTATGTATATTATTACAAATAGAGCACTAGTAAAATAATCAAGAACACACATTTAAACACTAATAATGAATTAGGAAGACACAGAGTAATTCGTGAAAATATAGGCCTATATAGATTATAATTTGAACTAAGATATGAAGGACTGAGAAGCCAAGGGGTACAAGTGAAATTTTTTTAATAATGGAGTTAAGTGCAGTAACTGGCTCTTCAACGCTATAAAATGTGTGAGGCCAAGGAATATAACTGTAAGTCTATCATGTGCTGAGATCTAGTGGCGAAAACAAAAACTACTTCGTAGACGAGCTATTTAGCTTATAGAAGCCAACGGATACATGTGATACAAGTCGCTTTACCATAGATCATTTACTTGTAACCTATGTTCTATTACATAACTTCTAATTACTGTTAACACATTCACTGCTCCGCAAATTTTGTATTTCATATGCTAGGAGCTGACCTTTTATTTTTTATATTTATAGCCCAAATGAGTAGAAATGACTTTATTTTTTATTTTTGAACGTTCCTACGTAATAATCACTTATATTTTAAAGTGGACGCACATGTGCGTCCATAGCACACAGGCGTAAAATTGGCGTAATGCTCTGTGTATTGAAAATTCCGCCAATACGGGGGTTGGCGTGCGAAGCTCGCAATGCATTGTGTATTGAAAATACTTCAAATACTGGGGTTGGCGTGCGAAGCACGCAATGCATTGTATATTGAAAATACTCCCAATATGGTGGTTGGCATGCGAAGCAAGCAATGCACTGTATATTGAAAATGCTCCCATAGCATGGGGGTTGGCATGCGAAGCAAGCAATGCACTGTGTATTGAAAATACTCCCAACACGGGGGTTGGCATGCGAAGCAAGCAATGCATTGTGTATTGAAAAAACTCCCAACACGGGGAATTGCGTGCGAAGCACGCAATGCTCTGTGTATTGAAAATACTTCCAATACGGGGATATTGCGAAGCAAGCAATCCATTGGGTATTGAAAATACTCAAAATACGGGGGTTGGCGTGCGAAGCACGCAATGCAATGTGTATTGAAAATACTCCCAATACAAGGGTTGGCGTGCGAAGCACGTAATACATTTTGTATTGAAAATACTCTCAATAAGGGGATAAGCGTGCGAAGCACGCAATGAACTGTGTATTGAAAATACTCCTAACACGGGGGTTGGCGTGCGTATAGTGATGTGGGCCGGGCATATACCCAGTGGGCTGGTCGTTTAAAAATGGGCATATGCCCGGGCATTTGCCCAAAGCGATTTTAAGCGCCCAAAAACTGGGCGTTTATAAAAAATTTAGTTTAAGGCAGTTTTAACTAATATATTTCATGTTTTAATTATTATAGTTCGTGTTTTTAATCTTTAATTGCCTTTAGTGCTTAGTTGTGTTCTTAAAATTAAAATTTTAAGGGAGGGGGTCATTATCAAGAGATAAGTTGACAAACAACTTAAACGGTTAAAATAAACCCCTAAAACTTGTAATATTTTCAATGTGGTGTTTTGAATAAACATTTTCTTGCAAAATTGTTAAATAATATCTAATTTACTAACTGCTACTTAAGCAGGTTTCTACTCTGGAAGTGATAAATGTGAGCATAAGGTAAATTTATAATGAATCAATGAATAATTGAATTTATAGTTAAGTATTAAAGTTTTGTTAGTAAAAAAGTGCTTTTTAACAGCTTTGTATTTCAATAACATGAAAAGGCACTTATAAAATAATAATTTTCATTTTGCTTTTATATGGTCCAACACTGGTTTAAAAAAATATTTATAATTATGTTTGTTGTACAATCATTCATGTTTTTACTTAGGCCTACCAATTTTTACCAAAAAACAACCAAACCAACTAACTTTTTACTTGAGGTAGGTAGGATAGTCAAGAATTAAGGTTGTAGTTACATATGAAAAAGATGGATGATTGTGGAGGCATTGGCCAACCACTTTTGGGAGAAAAGCCATAAGTAATTAGTTTAAGGAATTGAGTACGAAGACCTCAAGTATTGATTATGCCCATAATGATTTAAGAATTATTCCTCTTATGTATTATACATATGTATAATTCTATATATACATTAGCCAGTTATTGTTAATAAAAACAAATCTATAAAGCTTATTTTCAGTCTAAATTATTTCCCATTGTTGACAAGTGAGAGTCAACACTTCCTACCAATAAAATAACATATTATACAAGTAATTAATTATTTTAATGTAGGCTTTTATGTAAATATGTATAATAAGAGGTTTAAAAAGTTATTTAGAAGAGTGGTCTTCAAATTAATTTCCATTAATTAGCTTTATTAGCCTTTAACTGGATAAACGCCAGGGCGCTTATGGATTTTGGGCGTTTATTTGGGCATATGCCCTGGGAATTTGCCCCGACATTTAAACGCCCAGGCGTTTTACATCACTACGTGCGTAGCACGCAATGCATTGTGTGCTGAAAATACTCCCAATACGCATGCAATGCACTGTGCGTCGGCCGCTTCTCATAGTGTTCAGTGTTAAGCCCACATGTGCGTCCTTAGCAGTGAATGTGTTAACAGCCCAAGGATACAAGTGACAAATTTTATCAAATATTGTCTGATAACAAAGAATAAGAGGATGAAAATCAAATTAATCTTTGCTATTATGTTAGTCTAGAACCTAGCAATTAAAAATATACTAGTTTTAGTGACCATGGTTTAACAGTTTAACTTTAAATTGAGTTTTCTCAAAACTAACTTCACTACACTTATACCCATTGGCTTCTCAGCCTTTTATATATTATCGAACTTTAACAATAAAACAAAGTCCTGCTTGTGCAATGTATAATCTTAATACACCGGCCCTATAAAGGTCTAGTAAATAAAAGTGGTCCTTCTAAAATCGAAGCCTCATTACCGTAAGCGGGAAAAACTACCTTCAACCAGCCCGCCATGTTTGGCACTGCGGGAGCGACAGTGCTCTCTACTGTTCCATGCGTTCACCAGCCAATCACCAAGCTGCTCGAACTGTGCAGCCCACAGTTCCTTACACATATTTTTAGCGAATTACCATAGGAAAAATGAGCTATTGCAGTGGCCCTTATGGTGAGACCCAAGGTCGGGAGTAGCAAATGAGCACCGATCATGGTCCCCAGAACACGTTTTGGGGGGGGGGGGGTCATTAATATTCATGTATATATATATATATATGTATATATGTGTTCGCACTCTAGCGGCCGCATTTTAAGTCCGATTTGGTACACGTGTAGGTTGTTTACGTAGTTCGGACGAATTCGTTAACTAAAAAAATCTAACAACCGAAAGTACGTTTTTTGACCTATTTTTTAAAATTTTTACTACGAGAATTAAATTTTTTACAGTGTTTTCCAAAAATATAAATGTAGGATGTTATTCTGCACATTTTGTTTTTTTACGCGACCTTAATTAATTATAGCTCGCTTGGTTCCCCCAAAATCGACCAAAACGTAAAATACCATAAAAGTACCCGGTTCGAAGCCAAGTGGTGCAACCTTGCGAGGCCACTATTCGCAAACAAATTCTGCTAATATATTGCACACACAGACAGCTGTTTACGCCTTCGTGAGTAGACCTATTTCTGAAATTGTTGGTTGAAACCCTAAAACATAGGCATATAAACTTAATTTTGGAAATTTGCTCAACTCACGTCAGCGGTCCAGCTGCGTGGTCGAATTATTTAATCTTTTATCATAACCTGGGGGATGGCTACTGACATTAAGGCTTAAGCAAAGAGTAACGAGCAATGATTACAGTGTGCACTGTACAACAAAACACATCAATCGTTTGACCCGCCGTATATTTAGAGTGCAAAAAAACTTCATCGGTGGACGCTAAATGGTGACGTGAAATTGAGTTAGCGCGTCAATCAGTATTCAGTCAGAATTCCCGGGACAATTTAATCCACAAATTACATCTGACAAAACATTTTGAACATTAGATTAACAGCTTTCATAACATTTTGTTATTTGCTTTATAGTTGTGGGTTTCTGTTTGCTCATATAGAAAAAGAAGTATTTTGTTAATAATTACATAATCTGTTTTTTAGCGAATTTAGATAGGAAAGATGAACTATTGCAGTGAATCTTATGGTGAGATCTAAGGTCGGGAGTAGCTTTTTGTAGTTTTGGGGTTTATCTAAAAATAATAATACATGAGATTATTATTACATCCCGTCTGGTTCCCCCAAAATCTTTCAAATTGTAAAATACCATAAAATAAAGTTATTTCAAAGCGAAGCCGTCTATAATCCGAAAACTCAAGGTCGAGGTGCCCTGGAAGCTGAGGTGCAACCAAATTCTACTAATATATTTCGTACACGCAGGCATCTATTCAGCGCCTTCGAGAGTAGACCAATTTCCCAAACAGTTGGTTGAAACCGTAAAACATAAAACTTAATTTTGAAAATTCGCTCAACTCACGTCAGCGGTTAAGTTGCGTGACCGAATTATTTTAACTTTACATTTCGTTATTGGTTTTAAACGTGTTAGTATTTGAAAGTGTATCTTTCCTATTTTATTTAAATTTAACAATAGTTTACTTATTTTGTACAGGGCGTCCCATAAGTAAAGTGCAAAACTTCAGGGAATGGTTCTATGGGTCGAAATAAGAAAAAAGTTAATATAAACACAGACCCGAAAACGCTTCGTTTTCTAGATATCCACCATTTTGTTTTTTGTACAAAATAATTCTTATATAAATAACGGTTTGACCGATTGAGTTCAATCTTGGCATGAAGTTTAACCTAACAATGATATATCTCAATAAAAATAAGCGATTAAATCCAATAATGCGTTTCAAAATGGCGGCTGTTTGAAAATTTCGAACCTAAATTACTCAAAAAATGTCGACACCTTTTTTGTAGCCCTTTTGATTCCCTATCGGTTGATGTAACTGTCAAAACAATCGGGTGAAGGATAACAGTTAAGTTAAAGATAATGACAGCAAATGTACAATATTTTAGTATTTACTGTGTTGGTGTAGGATGCCGGGTTGAACAAACCAATTATTTCACATAACTTAACTATCAGGAGTGTTTAGACGTTACAATTACTACAGTCTAAGGGGTTGAAATGGGGTTGCTACCCCAATATAATAAATATAAATTAAACTAACTTCCTACAAGGTGTAAAGCTAAAATTATGTAATATTATTTTAAAGCAATATAGCCTAAGAAACCATTTGCAATTTGATTACTTAAGAGTTTGCTGTAGTGACGGCCATCTTGGATTTTTATCCCATAAGAGCAATGTTAAATTTCAAACCATTAATTTCGTTTATTTTTTATCATAAAATAGTTTGCAAGGTCTCATTTTAAGCACAATTACAATACGCAACCGTTTTGCATTTTAGATTTAAAAAAAATGCTTTTCTTCTGTTATGTAATTGACCTGGAACCTGACGAATGCGCAGTAGTTTCAGATGTCTAATTAGGACAGAGACACTTGGTTTATGGTAGAGTGGCGGAGGTAGCGTTGACCTGGATCCTGACGCCTGCGCAGTAGGGTCAGATGTTTAACTAGGACAGAGACACTTGGTTTATGGTAGGGTGGCGGAGGTAGCGTTGACCTGGATCCTGACGCCTGCGCAGTAGGGTCAGATGTTTAACTAGGACAGAGACACTTGGTTTATTGAAGGGTGGCGGAGGATAGTGGTGACCTGCAACCTGACGCATGCGCAGTAG
>JAGFPH010005168.1:17946-30672 GCA_018207615.1 Philaenus spumarius
CTTACTTATCTGAAACTGATAACGGTTTAGGTCAATGTTGTTATTTCTTAAGGTTTATAAACAGATGACGTCAGAGTACCACATGTTTTGAGCTAGAGGTAAGTTACGTATGCTATTTTAATATGTTTATTTCACAATAACACGAGGTGTTGTTAAAAGAGTTCGTGAATTATTCTTAAACTAGTAGGTCCCCGTGAAAAATGCACAGGCAGATTAATGAGATTCACATCAGAAATACATCATTTAAAAATATTATTTAAAAACAACAGACTTTAACTAGGCCTAACTACCAGCAAGGCTGACGGGGATTTTTAACTCGGTAAATAATGTGTATTGTTAAAAGGATTATAAAACTGTAGGCCTATTTGTTAAAATGAAGTATTTATGTTCATTATTATTATATCTAAATAAAGAAACATCTTTTAATCTATATATTTAAAAAAATTCCTGATTTTAGTTCACTCACTTCCTGAAGTTAATACTTAACCGATTTTGATGATTCTTTTTTTATTTAAAAGATAATTTCCAGTTCTAAGTCACTGTGAAGCTAAATATTTGATTTACACTTTTATTTTAGTTTTATTCCGAGTTTTAAAAATGCATCAGTAGCCTATGCTACAACTAGGCTAAATAAATAGGAAATACTGTAATTTGATTTTAAACAGCTGATAAACTAATTGAGTTTCAAATAAATAAGTTGTTTACATAATGTTTATTGTTGATTCAGTAATCAGCTGTAGTCTCTAATATTTTCATTGACAGTTTATTTCAAATTTTAAATCAATTTTTAGGTTAGGTTTTTATTAAAGTGTAGACCTGAGCCTTGCTGACTATATACAACGGGTTCCAATGGCACACAACGGGTTCCAACAGGGAGTTGGGGGTGGGGGGTTGGCGTGCGGAGCACGCAGGGGTCTCCCCTAGTTGCTTTTTATTTCATATTAATAAAATAATTATTTAGAAGTTGTTATAATGAAGAAATTTGAATGTAATATGTTTACATGTTATACGAAGTTGAACGATGGGTGGGTATCTATTATTTAAATTTGCATAAATGAATATATTGATAGTAAAATGTTGTATTTATATTTATTTTATAACTTCAAAGCCAATTTTATAACGTTTTATACCCTACATTGAAATATATTTAAAAAAATCTACTTTACAAGATTTATATTATTGATTGAAGTTGTAAACATAACCCCGAAGCATATATGGGCAAGGTTTTGTTCAAGTATTACAGATGATGGCTGAAATCAGCTGTTATATTATATTGTTACTCACGTACGTACACTCGCTTTTATAGGAGTTCTAAAACCGTAATAGTAATGTTAATCTCAAAAACATATAGCTGTCAATTTTTCATTTATCGTCGTAAAATCAAATACACGCTTTACTTATTATTTAGAAAATATTCATAAAATCTGAAATAATAAATAACATTTTTGCTAAACAATCATTTATTTTCGGTTTGCCAGATGAAATATAAAGGGTGTTTCAAAAACGTTGTCTAATAATTCACCTACGTTTTTGTGGCAACATTTATTTACAGTAAAAAAGTTCAAACACACTCGTTTGATTCGTTTGAACTTCGTTTTATAGTCATTTGTTTTACTAAATAATTTTTATCTCTAAAACTGTTCAACCGATTGAGTTCAAATTGTTCATAAGGTACTCGCAGATGTAAAGACCAAGTTTGAAAAAATATCTACCTGTTCCAAAAATCCGTTTAAAAATGGCGGCCATTTAAATATTTTAAATGAGAATATGAGGGGAAAATATTTAAAAGATGGCTAGTTTTGGGGTCAAAATAAAATATATATATGTTCAGAAACGATTCTTTAACTAGCTTTTCGCCATTTTGTTTTTTTTACTAACTCATGTACATATTCGCAACGGGGATAAACCGATTGAGTTGCAATCATGCAAACAAATAAATAGTCAACTGTTCCAATACGTTTAAAAATGGCGGCGATTTGAAGATTTTAAAAGAGAATAATTTGAAAACAGTAAATTTTTATAAAAAACGCAAGAATGAATTTTGTAATTAGTTTAATTTTCTATCGAATGATACAATTATCGAACAATTATTATTATCGAAAATTATTAAATGCTGTTTAACTGTTACCCTTGTTCGATACTCTTATTGAATTTTTATGCATCAAAATATAAGAATAGTCTTGTTTAATTACTTTTTATTTCATACTAGGGGAAACCCCTGCGTGCTCCGCACGCCAACCCCCGATGGAACCTTCCAATATGTTATGTTTTACTTATAATAAAGGTGTAGGAATAATAATAACCTCAAAACTAAGATGGTGAATAATGTTAAATGTTCAAATCAAATTATTTCGTATATTTTGTAACAGCAGTTATAATAAAGGTTAAAATCACCAGTAAGGCTCAAATCTACGCTTTATCAAAAACCTAACCAAAAAGTTAGAAATACAAATTAATAATTGTTTCATATTTTGAAATCAGCTGTTAATAATGGTCACTCAATTACCGTACATTGTCAATAAATAGGTCTGCTATTAAACTATAATACGTCTTATTTATTTTTAATTAGGATGTAATATTGTTTTTTCTTATTGTTAAATTCCATAAAGCAAGTTTTTATTGGTTTGTGTGTGTTGAACATGTGTTGGTTCAGTCTAGGAATAACTTAAAATATTATTTTGTTCTAAGCTGGAAATCCGAATAACTGTTTTATCTGTTATTTTATTAAATTCGTAGCTACGGTAATGAATGTAAATACATCCAAGAAATATATGTGTTGGTTTATCAGTATCGGCCTAACCTAAAATTATGTTTAATTTATTTTACATGCCTTAACGGCAACTTCCACACATCTTATATATTAAAAAAATTCTGTTTTTCTTTTCCGAGTCCGTTCGGCTCTTCTACCCGACCGATTTTCATAATTGAGGTCTTAAATTAAAGGTATGCACGCACAGATTTGCCATCAAGCATTACAAATCATGTATCTTTCGCCTTACAAACGTTATAATCAAATGCAAATTTCTGCTTTGTATTCCTTATGGGGGTTTTTTTTGGTTCTTTGTCCACTTTGCGTTCGTATACCGTCCATCCGATTGCTTTGAAATTTTGCATAGTAACACAGGTTAACCCTGGGAAGGTTTTAGTCCATTTACCGAAGTCCTAGGACATTAGGGCTACGCCCCAGTGGCCCTCAAAGTTTCAATGTTAATCTTATGGAAGAAAGATTTCTATTGTTTTTATCAGGGACACAAAAACAGCTGTTCTATGAAAAGCTTAAAACAGCTGATTTTGATCAACAACTGATTTGGATCAAATCAGTATCAAATGTAGTATTACCTTTTTGAGGTTACATTGACAAACTAAAAACAAACACAAACAAAAATCAACGAAAAATGCTAACTATATTTTAATTCAATTCAAACATTGGTTGTTACAAACCTATTATATATAAAACAGCTAATTTGGATCAAAAACTGAACATAATCATTCACAGATATGTCAAGTCTTATATATTATCATCCGTTCAGCCGCTATTCACCCGAGAAGGAGCTCCGGTATACAATCCTTCAAATTTCCCATGTTAATCTTATGGAGATAATGTTTAATGAGTTTGAGTCAGCTGCCAAATAAAACAGCTAATTTATGCTCGGTCACCTATGTACAAACGAGCAAAAGATTCTTTATCGAATTTTCCACCTGCGAGCGAAGCGAAGCAGCCATCTGAGGCCGAAGGCCGAGCCGGGGTTGGGACGCGGAGCGTCCAGGGGCCGAGCCCCTAGTATTTATTTATGTTTTTTTCTACATTTTTGCACAGTACTTTTTTAATGATATAAGTTTCATTTTTCAATAATTGTGGTTTTTTACTTTTTCATAATGTTGCTTATTTATTGGTATTTCAGCTGTGGGTTTAACGGGTAATTTGATCCTGTGAATTTGTTCTGACTAAAATTACAAATATTTAAATAAAAAATGTTTTTATCAATATGAATTCTAGCCTATGTTACTCAGGGATAGCTTTTTATTTAAAAAAAGTTTCTATTGGTTCAGTAGTTCCAGAGATTACCCCTACATAAAAAAAAACCAAACATATTTTACCTATTTACATTATTAGTATAGATAGTGTGTGTTGTTTTTACTTCAACAGATAGCTTTGTTCACAAAAAAATAAGTTTGAAATACAAATAATTTTTTAAAGTTTGAAATCCGCTGATAATGGAAATATTACAGGAAACAGCTAACTACTATTATTATTATAGTCAATAAAAATATATGTAATAGCGCTTACATTTTTGTTAAATATTGAGTATATTTTTTGTTGTTTTTATGTTCAATAACTGCTGCAGTTTTTCAAAAAAGTATATAAAAATACGCTTTTATTCAATTGAAAGTTTGTGTCAAAATTTGTGATAAATAAATGTGTTCTTTCTGATATCATAGTTTCATTACCACATATAAATGCTTTCAAGAAACGTGTTTTCGTTTAGTATAGGCCTAACCTAAAATTGTGTTATAATACAGTAAACGTTTATCGTTGATTTTTGTTTTATTTGTGTTTAATACAGTAATTAAACTGATTATAACTTTGTTAATTTGGTTGCTACTTGCTGTGGAAATGAGTAACCTACTTGCATCCAACAAACGAATGTTGGTTCGGTATTGTGTTGACAAACTTACCTAATCAGCTGTTTGTCAGTTATTGGAGAATTTTCAATACGTAATGCATTGAGTGCTTCGCACGCTAACCCCGGCATTGGGAGAATTTTCAAATACACAACGCATTGCGTGCTTCGCACGCCATCCACGGTATTGGGAGATTTTTCAATACAGAATACATTGCGTGCTTCACACGCCAACCCCGGTATTGGGAGAATTTTCAATACACAATGCATTGCGTGCTTCGCACGCCAACCCCGGTATGGGGACTGTTTTCAATACACAATGCATTGCGTGCTTCGCACGAAAACCCCGGTATTGGGAGTATTTTCAATACATAATGCATTGCGTGCTTCGCACGCTAACCCCGGTATTGGGGGAATTTTCAATACACAATGCATTGCGTGCTTCGCACGCCATCCACGGTATTGGGAGAATTTTCAATGACAATGCACTGTAAAACCCCAGTATTTTCACCAGTCGCTCGGACGAGTTCGTTAGCCAAAAACTCCAACAACCGGAAACACGTTCTTTGACCGGAAGCGACAGTTTTTTTGAGATTTTTCGAACTAGAATGAAACATTTTTGAGGTTTTATAAAAAAATATAAACATAGGAGATTGTTTTGCGTATTTTGTTTCTTTTTACACGACCGTCAATCAAAACGTAAAATACCATAAAAGTACCGGGTATATTTTACCTCGCTAAACGAGATTGTCCACAGTGAGCGAAGCAAAGCAGTGCATAGTCCAAAGTCCCAAGGTCCGGGTGTATACTTGCAAATCGCAGTCCATAATCCGGGGGTCTAGACTTAGGTGCAAACAAATTCTACTATAGTACGTTCAGCGAGTGTTTGCAGTAAATCGCTACCTACGACGGATGACAGGGAAAGTCATGGACAATTAAAATCTCTTAATAAATGTTTTATTAAGTTAAATGTGTATAAATTTAAAATTTAACTAAAATAACGCATTCAAAGTATAAATTTAAAGCTTCAAAATGGCCACAGAACACAGCGATTTACTGCAAACTCTCGCTGAATGTACTATATTTCGTACACGCAGACAGCTATACCGCGCCTTCATGAGTAGAACAATTTCCAAAATAGCTAGTTGAAACCCTAAAACACATAAACTCAATTTTGAAAATTGGCCCAACTCACGTGATCGAATTATACCTGTTTGTGTAGTACAAGTAGTAGGTTCCACAAATGCATTATTTTGCGAACAATTAATTGTGCGAATCCCGCTGTAGCCTAAAAATATTTCCTCATTGTTTCTTATGTAAATCCAAGTGGAAATCCTTCTGTAAATTGCGTTGACGTAAATCAGTTGTAAAAACCGTCCAAACCTTTGATATTTCACGCTTAACATTAAATGAACAGCCAAGAAGAGTTTTTTACTATAGTTTTACACATTTGTAGGCTTACTACTCTATTCCATTTTGAAATGTGAGGTCAAGTTCTTTCTGGAATCTCATTTACGTCATAAAAAAAAAAACACCGGAATTTCAAACTATACAACAAGGAAATATATTATAGCAAAGGATTTTCCTGGTCGGTTTCCCGTTGGATGCTGTTTTTAAATAGGCTAATTAATACTATCTTAAAAATTTTCTAATTCAATTATGCATTTTAAATGATTAATAATTCGACCACGCGGCTTAACCGCTGACGTGAGTCGAGCGAATTTCCAAAACTAAGTTTATAGGCCTGCGTTTCAACCAACAATTTGGGAAATAGGTCTACTCACGACGGTGCTGAATAGCTGTCACTTTGTACGAAATATGTTAGTAGAATTTGGTCGCGCCTAAGCCTCCAGTTTCGACTCAGGCTTTCCTTCGTTACACTCGCAACGAAAAAAACTCGAACCACGTTACTTTGAACCGGGTACTTTTATAGTATTTTAAGTTTTGATCGATTTCGGAGTAACCAAGCGAGCTATAAGGTCGCGTAAAAAACCAAATGTGCAGAATAACATGTTACATTTATATGTTTAGAGAAAACTCAAAGAAAACCCATTATCGTAAGAAAAATCTAAAAAATAGATACTTCCGGTTGTTGGATTTTTTTGGCTAACGAAATCGAGCGACGTAGACTATCAACGTGTGTCCCAAATTTGAACCAAATCGAACTTAAAATGCGGCCGCTAGAATGCGAACACGTATACAGGGTGGACCAGCTAAAGTGTGACAATATCTAACTTTTAAAATACGATTCGGACAAAAATGTTTAAATATAACATCTGCCCTTAATTTTTGATACCTTTTGGACTGTGTATAAAAAAATTTCAAAATCGGCCATTTTCAATCCAAAATGGCGGATAACTTCATTTTTTTAAATAGAAACCCCCCATTTGTATGACTTTTTTGGATTTTATGGGCAATTTTAAGACTTTTTTGTACTTTAAATTTTTTTGATAAACCTAACGGTTCTCCTGTAAAATGAAGTCGAAGTTTCATTTTCTTACAGCTAATCACTCATAAAGGTTACAATAACCAACTTCTAAACCATTTTCTTACCCCTTTTTTTTATCAGTATGGATAGACCCATTATGAAGAAACATGTTCTTTAGTCTTAAAAAGGCCATTCGAGACTTTGGTGGTTGGTTTGAAAAACGCACCGAAAACAAATTTGATGCATCTCTGTAGTTTCCTCTACACTCTCCTCATATGAGGAACATTCTGTAAGCTTCTTCATATGCATTCATTTTGCAAATACAACTCACACAAAAACACAATAAATTTGAAAATCAGTACCTTAGAAGTTATCAGTACTGTGGTATAAACTAGATTAAAAGGCAACAATTAAGAATCCCTAAACAGCTGTTGCATTGTTGTAAAAAGATAACCAGCGTGACTGCTTCACTGTATTTCAAAGGCTTTTAAATACAAACCACTTTAACAATACTAATTTTAGTATGTGTCCTAAATTGCTCAATTGCGTTTGAAAGCTTTAATTAAATTTTATGGGAGAGTGATGGTTTGATATTTTATTGTACTAATTTGATTTAAAAAAAGTTTGTTGTCTGAAGCATGGTTTAGATGTTGGTTATTGTAACCTTTATGAGTGGTTAGCTGTAAGAAAATGAAACTTCAACTTCATTTTACAGGAGAACCGTTAGGTTTATCAAAAAAATGTAAAGAACAAAAAAGTCTTAAAATTGCCCATATAATCCAAAAAAGTCATACAAATGGGGGGTTTCTATTTAAAAAAATGAAGTTATCCGCCATTTTGGATTGAAAATGGCCGATTTTGAAAAAAATTTATACACAGTCCAAAAGGTATCAAAAATTAAGGGCAGATGTTATATTAAAACATTTTTGTCCGAATAGTATTTTAAAAGTTAGCTATTGTCACACTTTAGTTGGTCCACCCTGTATACAGGGTGTATCAGGAAGAAACGGAAAGAATTGCAGGACGTGTTCTACTGGTGAAAATAATGAAAAAAGTTTCTATAAACATAGGTCCGCAAACGCTTCGTTTTCCAGATATCCGCCATTTTGTTTTTTGTACAAAATGATTCATATCTAGAGAACGGTTTGACTGATTGAGTTCAAACTTGGCATGAAGTTTAACCTAACAGTGATATACCTCAAGAAAAACAAAACGATTAAACCCAATCATGAGTTTCAAAATGGCGGCTGTTTGAAAATTTCAAGCCTAATTTACTCCAAAACCGTACATTTTAACGAAAATTGTCAAGCCATCTTTTTTGTAGCCCTTTTGATTTCCTATCGGATAGTGTAACTGTCAAAACAATCAGATGAAGTATAACAGTTAAGTTATGTGTACTAATTGGTTTGTTCAACCCGGCATCCTATACCAACACAGTAAATACTACAATATTGTATGGACATTTGTTGTCATTACCTTTTAACTTAACTGTTATCCTTCATCCGATTGTTTTGAAAGTTACACCATCCGATAGGGAATCAAAAGGGCTACAAAAAAGGTGTCTTGACATTTTTCGTTAAAATGTACGGTTTTAGAGTAATTTAGGTTTGTAATTTTCAAACAGCCGCCATTTTGAAACGCATAATTGGATTTAATCGTTTATTTGTCTTGAGGTATATCATTGTCAGGTTAAAATTCATACCAAGTTTGAACTCAATCAGTCAAACCGTTCTCTAGATATGAATTATTTTGTACAAAAAACAAAATGGCGGAAAACGAAATCTGGAAAACGAAGCGTTTTCGGACCTATGTTTATAGGTAATTTTTTCATTATTTTCACCAGTAGAACACGTCCTGCAATTCTTTCCGTTTCTTCCTGATACACCCTGTATATACATGAACACCCCAAAACGTGGGGACCATAATCGGTGCTCATTTACTACTCCCGACCTTAGATCTTCCCATAAGTGTCACTGCAATAGCTCATTTTTCCTATGGAAATTCGCTAATAAGGTTTTGTTAAAATTAATACATTCAGGTGAAATCTTTGGCCCACAGTTTGTTTTTATCATAAATATTGTAGCAAAAAGTCTGCCAATTTCCCCTCTTCGGAAAGGGGGTATGAAGAAAAATCGAAAAAGTAAAAAAACTGGTTTTTTGCTTTAGCTGGTAAACGGTGACTTTTTAAACAAACATTAAATAGGAAAGATGGAGCTTTAGAAAATACCTTTTTTTAAGACCCATACGACCTTATACAGTAAAACTCCAATTATCCGAACTCCGATTATCCGAATCGCTGATTATCCGAATCACTTTCAGAATTTTAGAAAAAAAAAATAAGACGGGAACGTACTGCGATTTGAAAAATAATGATTCTCCCTACGCGCGCTATTGCACATAGGCTTAAATTGGCGTGCGAAGCACGCAACACTCTGTGCATTGTAAATTCTCCCAAAATGCGGGCTGGCGTGCAATGCAATGTGCGTCGGCCGCTTCTCATAGTGTTCAGTGTCAAGCACACATGTGCGTCCTTAGCAGTGAACGTGTTAACGCGATGATAGTACTCAAACGTTAAAGTTATAAAACGTGTATACGCGACCGTAGTATGTGCGGGATAGTTTACTCCAGTCGCTTAAACGCGGAGCCAATACCGAAAAGGTTAAAATAGACCCTTTTTTCGGAAAAATCCAACTATCCGAATTTTTGATTACCCGAATGCCGTCCGGTCCCAATTGATTCCGATAACTGGAGTTCTACTGTACTGGCTTTAGATTTCACGTTGTGGACAAAATAAGAAAAATGCGCAAAAAATTCAAAGACGTGCTAGGAACTTAAAATTTAGTACAAAGGCTCTTTTTAGCATAATAATGAAGTAAAAAAAGTTATGGGGGCGGTTAGGAGGGTTATATAAATAAAAATTGGAATATATTTTGTAAATTTTTTTACCTTTCCGAGGGTGGTGTTGGGGGGATTGGTAAACTATGTCTACAATGTTTATGATAAAAAGAACATGTAGGCAAAATATCTCTCACCTGGGTTACTTGTATTAGTTATTTTACTTGTACTATCTGTAATAGTATCAACATTATTGACAGGGTTCCATACTTTAGACTCACCCTGTAAGCGGTACACTGCAGAACCATTACAGATTATCATAATAAATAACTGATTTTACCTCGTGGATTATAATATACAGTGCAATCAGTTTTAAACTGTTAACCCTACGGTGGAAACCAATTAAATCGTAATGCTCTAAATTACGTTACGTAGTATGGAACTGAAACACAATTAATTAACGCAATTGCGAACATTTCCAGGAGATTCGGTGTCGTGCTTGAATTTGTGTTTGGATTGTGTTTCAATAAAGCTATGTATTAGGTATTTTATTCATTAACTATTGGAAAATATGTGCACATAAATGAAATAAACGGTACCAGGAACTGGCACATACTTTCTCACAAAAATATCTATATATTAATAGGCAAGCACAAAACTTGCGTCCTTTTTTCTCAGCTTGTGTGCATCGTAGGAGAAATTCGCGCATACCGTTAGAAAGGTAGTGTCCTGTAGATGAGCAGAATCCCATTATAATTTACATCGGTCCTCAGGGATACGCCCCAGTGGCCCTCAAAGTTTCAATGTTAATCTTATAGAAGGTCAATCTTAAGGAAGAAGAAGAAAGATTTCTTTTGATTTTATCAGGGGCACAAAAAACAGCTGTTCATATGAAAAGCTTAAAACAGCTGATTTTGATCAACAGCTGATTTTGATCAACAACGGATTTGGATCAAAAACTGAATATAATTTTAGGTTAGGTAAATCAAGCAATAGCGAAGCATTGCCGGGTCCACTAGTTTAAATTATTAAACAGATTCACGGTGACTTGTAGGGTGGGGTAGGAGAGGTGATTTTGTATTAAAGATGTTTTTCAATAAAAATCCATAAAATAACGGAAAAACCATTTTTTCTCAAAAACGGCTCGAACGATTTTGATTAAAATTTTACAGTTTATAGTACTTTAGATATCTAATAAACTATAAAATTTTAATCAAAATCGTTAGATCCGTTTTTCAGAAAAGTTGATTTTTCCGTTATTTTAAGGGTTTTTGTGGGAAAATTACCCTTAAAAATAAAAAATTCACAAAAATGAAAAAAACGCCTGGAGATAACGTGGATTAGTACCTCCATACCAAATTTCATCAAAATCGGACGACTGGTTTAGGCTCTAGGTCTGATAACATCCACACAGACACACATACAGACACACACACAGACATCACTCAGAAAACCACTTTTTTAGGTTCAGGGGGACCCAAAACAGATATTTCCACCAAAAACTCAAACTCGAAAATTTTGACGAATACAATACTTTCTCCATATACTATGGTATAGGGGGAGAAAGTAAAAATTGTTTTCTTAAATACAAAATTTTTAAAGCTTTCTGACATATAAAAAATTGCTGTAATTCACGCAAAAAATAGCACTGCGCAATTGTCAGATTCTTGGTCATCATTACACTTGTTTGGGGAGACCCCCACGGAGCCCTCCGCCACACCTGATGATCGAGTCCTAGACTTATTTCATCATGCCTTCGTCTTTATACTTTGTTCTGCTAAATTCCTTATTCATTCTTTAATTCAACACCGGTCACCACTATAATAGCCACCTCAATAAAAAATCCCAGTGCCTCAGTTCTAATACAAACTCTGGCCCTACTGGACACGCGTCAGGGTCTAGGTCACCGTTAATTTTTTTCTCTTCGCAATATTTCACTTTAACATTAGGAATGTTTCTTATGAAGCACTTTTTGGGATGGTTTATCACAGATTGTTTAAGGTTAGTTTTAATTTTGGTAACTAGAAACGTTTGCAGGAACAGTGTCAGCTACGAGTAACCGTTGTACCGGTTTCACCAAAAACGTTCTCGTTAAATTCTATTACCACTACAAAATCACGAAACCAAAAAGTTAACAACCCACATATTTTACACAAGTAGACCCTCAATATAATTAACCAATTCTACTCAATCACTTTATTGTATTCCAGGAACCGCTACAGCAGGCCAATGTACATTCACATCGTTATTATTCCCAGAGGCGTATCTTTATCACAGCAGGCCTACTCCCTAAATACAAGCAACTCAATGAGAAACGTGCGTCCCACATCAATATTGACGTCAATAAAATACCACATAAACACTTAATAAGCTGATAGTTACATGGAAACTACTTCGTGGAACTTATTGCTTTCAATTGTTCCTCTTCCAGAAACTAAAAGCTTAAATACAACTTTAGAACAATGGAGCAGATTTCCCAGATTGATTCTCGTCAGACTTAACTAAAGCTTTTAAAATCCTCTTAAAACTAAAGTGGTTGAAATTTACGCGGGTTTTATATAGATTCAAATACGGATTTATACGGATTCAAAACAATATCGTTATTTTTTCCATGGTTTATTTGGTCATATTTATAACCTAAACACCACTTTAAATACAAAATATAAATTTCCCTATTATATGAAAACCTGATGTCTTTTGCTAAAAAAACTCTGAACCTAATGCGCTTGCGTCAGGTTCTAGGTCACCGCTACCTCCGCCACCCTACGCTTAACCAAGTGTCTCTGTCCTAATTAAAAATCTAACCCTAATACGCATGCGTCAGGTTCCAGGTCAACGCTA
>JAGFPH010005168.1:37390-53969 GCA_018207615.1 Philaenus spumarius
CAGTATTGCTTCCGTTCCCCATTTAATCCTTCGTAAGA
The DNA here is from genome assembly GCA_018207615.1 of Philaenus spumarius. NCBI lineage: Eukaryota > Metazoa > Arthropoda > Insecta > Hemiptera > Aphrophoridae > Philaenus > Philaenus spumarius. The sequence continues at coordinate 37,429 of JAGFPH010005168.1, forward strand.
TTGGTACATGTTTTCTGGTAGTCAGAGCTGGTGGTTTTTCAAATTCTAAACCTCGATCCCATAAATTTTATATCATGTAAATTCTTTTGTAGCGCAGCGTAGAGTCATGCGCAGCGACTTGTCTGTCTGTCTTTCTTCATCACCGACATATTTTAAAAACAGAACTCTCAATTATGATGAAATTTTTTTTTTTTTTTATTTTTTTTATATAGGCCTACGCGACGTTAAGTTCAGTTAGCAAGGAAAACCAAAAAAAAATTTACCTTATAAATAAATAAAATACAAAAAAACAATAAAAATTATTAAAAAACTTTCCTTTCTAACTTAACTTGGCGTTCGCAATCACATCAACATATATTTTTTTTTTTTTTTTTTTAACACAAGCAACATGTTTTTTTTTATACATACACACCTTTAATTGAATAAACATGCTTCATTTTTTAATTATTTTTAATTGAGTTTTGTACATGGTTTCTGGTTGATTTGTTTTTGAGTTTATTTTGGTACGACTTTTTCAGTATAACCATAGTGGTTTTGTTAGGTAAAGTTGTTTGCCATTATCAAGTGATAATGATGTTTAGGGATATTTTTTTTTTCGTATAGTCGTATCTTGTAGTCGAGTGTTGAATAGCCAGAAGCCATGTGCACTCATGTTTGCAGATATATATATTTTTAAATGATTTTTTTTTTACACTTTAAGTTTACAGACTGACAGACTGCGCGCGCATACACTCCTTTTTCTTTTACAAGCGCTTTTCGCTACATTTTTTTTTGTTAAAGTAATGCATATTTTTATTTTTAATTATTTTGTCCTTGTGGTTAGCTTCTGGTTTGCTTTGAGTTAAATAAACTTATGCACGGCTTTTATTTTGTATGCTTTTGCTTTTACAAACCAAGTGGTTTTGTCTTTTGAGATGTTTTGCCATTGCTTTTGTTGGGGGCAATGAGGTGTTGTAGTGTTTCAATTTTTTGTATAGCCGTGCATTTTCTTTTTGTTTGGGGAACCAGAGGCGAGCCACAGTCTTAAGTTTTGATTTTTTTTTATGGCTAAATAACTTAAATTTCATTTTTAATTATTTGTGTAATTTAGTTTCCTGTGGTTAGTGTCTGGTTGAACTTTTGTGTTTTGTTAAGCTGGCATCTCTTCTCTTCTTGTAAAGCCGAAAGTGGTTTTGTAATTGAGTGCTTGGGTCTGTCTTTCGGGTTCAGGGGACTGATCACCTTCTGTGCCTGGGGATGGAACCGGAGCGCTTTACATTATCACTTAGATGATGAGGCGTTTGAGATGTTGCCGCTTGACATTGTGGTAGCCAGAGGCTATCCACAGTGAAAACATAATTTTTTTTGGGCTGTTATCTTCGTGAAATTAATTTCATACAAAAAACACTTAGGCATTTTGCATCGAATACGTAAATTGATATATATATATACCTTTTTTTATAAACCTTTTACTTTTGCCTTCAGCAACCTTTTCCAAATTTAAATTATTCACCTTTTAAATTTATTAACTTCAAGTAGAGTCTGATTTTGAAAACAAGTATATGGGTGCTTGCTTCAAAGTCATTACTTCTGAATGGTCATTTAAGCAATATAACCGACTCTAGCCAAACATGTTAGGTGATGGAAAGGTGGGAGTCCTATTCTCCTAAAACTCTTTCTAGTTTGGTTACGGCTCGCAGTAGCATTCTTCGTCCATACTAGTAAGGAGTACCCTCGTTTTTGAAAGAGCACACCCTCGGGTTCCGGTGTGGATCTGTCCCTTCACTAATTTTATAGGCGCATGTGGACCATGTGGTCCAATCCCCGCATGACGACCTTTTGCAGTCTTTTTTATCCTAGCCTAGCATGTGAGTCAGTTATATCGCCGCACGTCCCATTCATGAAAATTTTTTTTGTACACTTTGCTTTTTTGACTTATAAATTTTTTTTTTTTAACACTTTTGTTGGAAATTTTTTTTAAATTTTGTTGTAGAGTCTCTAAATAATTAAATTCGTTTATTTGCGATGATAACACAATTTTTTTTTCTCTTTTTGAAAAGTCCCCATTTAAATTATTTGTCCATAGTCCTTATGACGTGGAATTTTTTTGTTTCTACCCCAACTCCGTTGTTCGCGGGGGGAGAACTGTGACGTTTTTAGACTTCAGTGCCACCTATATTTTTTTTCTTAATCTTTACGTCTCCGACTTTACATTCTGTATTTATCCTTACCGACACTTTCCAAGTAGTTTCTCCTTTCTCCGCTAGGAACCGACTCCGTACGGTATCCAGCTTTAGTAACTTTCCTTATCAAGTTATACGACAGCTGTTCTCTAGACCGTTAACCTTGCTTCGTTTTAGAACTTTCGAGAACAGAGTCCGCCATCGCTTCCACTACAGGAAAGTCCACTTTTGTTATGTCGCTGATATAGTTAAATTATGTTGTGGATTAATTCCTTATATTTTTTTTGTCGCGAGTTATGTGCAAGGCTATTTGACATGCCTTTGTTATAAGCCTTTATTTTGTGAATACCAGGTAAGAATGTTTTAGCTTTACCTTGATAATTATGAAATGTTCACTTGTAAAATTCAATAAGGTTAGTTCCACCGTTGGCTTATGAATAACTTTTCAAACTCATTTTGTTCGATTTAATAAAAGACCTATGTATTTCATTTTTACTACAGCCTAATTTTAAAATGCTAATCTTACAGCCTACAAAAACTTTAAAGCTGATGCTATGTTGTGTATTACTAAAGTCTTAACCTATTTCAAACAAAAAACTAGCCTAAACAGTTCTGTATTAATTAACTGTAACTGTGTAGTTTTCTGCAGTATAACCAGAATATTGAAAACTTTTAAAGAGCTATAGGCATAATATTTCTGATATATATTTTATGTAACTAAACAAGAACATTTTTATGTTGCCATGTGGTTTGGTTAACATGTAGAAACATTCTTATGCAACATGATACATGTTGTATTAACTCTTACAATCTTTAAGTAGCAATTTGTCACCTTGTGCTACAAATTTTAGAACAGCTAACTCAAAAAGAACTATCTGATTTATGCTTATTTAATTAGCTGCAAGTTTTCTAAAAAAGGATTGTTATTTGTGTTATGCAGTTACACTGGTTCAACTTCAGGGGATAATTAACCCATACAATGCCATAAGCTACACCACAGCTACGCCTTACTGAAAAGGTCTACCTTTCAACAGGACTTTAAATAAAATAAAATTCTTGTATCTACAGTGTTCTAGTTATAGACAGAAATTAATTTGAAATATCAATGATCTGCAGTTGATTTTTGTGTTAAATATTAAACAGGCTGTATTTTGAAAAAGTAATTTTGTGTATGAATACTATATAGGATATGTTTGTATTTAATAATTGGGCGGAGCAGCTATAGCAATATTTCGGACCATAGCCCCTCAGGGCTGTACACACTAGAAATTCTTATATTTTTATATATATATAGAGAGACGTCTCATAATCATTTATTTATATTTATTTTATTTACTTTTAGCTTTACAGTTGGCCAACGACATATGTTTGTTAATTTCCTAATCAAATCCATGGCATGTCATGTTATTTTATAATTTTGTCTAACCTTTTGTATTAAATCTGTAATCTTTATTAAAGGGGAGGGTTTTGATTTTTGATTTTTGGGGAGGGGATTTCAAATTTAAATAAATATATATGTATTTCCTTTTTTTAATTTAATTTTTTTTGTATTAAGGGCGTATAATTTATCTAAACTTTATCTAAGGGCGCATAAAATTTAACTTAACTTTTATTAATAAACTTAAAATGCATTCTAGTTCTATGGTTTATTTAGTTAACCTTTAGGTACCTTATACTTTGTGAGTAAACCGCTGAAACATTCATACCTTTGGTAACATTTACATTTTAAAGGTAAGTTTTGAACAGTACCAATCTATGTGGCCCAGTATTGCTTCCGTTCCCCATTTAATCCTTCGTAAGATTGGTACATAACTCAAATAGTTTAAATGGGAACACCCATTGTGTGATACATCATCTTAAAGGTCTCTTTAAAACGAGAAAAACGGTATAAATAAAAATTTTCTACGATACTTGTATTCAAAATGGCGGCTGATTGAAATTTTGGTTTTCAAAAAATTAAATGGTATACAGGTTTGATCAAAATTTTATTCAACAAATTTCAAAATACATTGAAAACATTCTGTTATTTATTTAGTAATTTGTTTATTAGATATTAATTGCAAATAAAGAGAATAAATTGTTCTTACAGCATTTTTTTATTTAAAATGTATTGGAACTGACACGTAACAATTCATGAAATTTAGAAAATACTAAATAATATTACACATCAATGCATTGTTGCAACAATAATCAGCAACTCAGAAATAAGTGAATAATCAGCTGTTAATAATAAGCAATTAATGATCAGCAGTCAATAATAAATTACTTTATTTCATTACCAATATTTTCAATGTTGTCTTTGTAATGAACTTTTTTTTTCTTTTTTTTTTTGTTATCAAAACAATTTTATTATTTATTTTATTTCAATAATTGTAACTTTTAATTTTATTATTAATAGGTCACTTTAATAGCATTTTCTAAATTTCGAAATGTATTTGGGTATTTGTTCAATAAAATTTTGATCAAACATGATACCAATTATTTCTTTGAAAACCAAAATTTCAATCAGCCGCCATTTTGGATACAAGTATTGTAAATTTTTTTTATTTATGCCGTTCTTCTCGTTTTAAAGAGACCTTTAAGATGATGTATCACACAATGGGTGTTCGCATTTAATCTATTTGAGTTACAACCACATGGCCACCCCTGAGAAGGGGTTGAAATTCAGTTGTCTGTCAAAAGGTAGAGTATTTAACCAATAACTTATCCTGAAAGTTACGGTATTACATCTATAACAGTTTCCAATTTATTGAGGTGTTCCCATACATATGGACCACCCTGTATAAAAGGCATTATAAATAAAACATAACACGTGTTTTTAGAAAGTTCCGTCGGTGGTTGGCGTGCGAAGCACGCAGAGGTCTTCCCTAGTAATATATATAAATACAAAATTTTAACAAATAGGCCTAAAGTTTTACAGTCGTTATAATTGTACACATTTATCAGTTAAAAATTCCCCCAGCATAGTTAGTTGGATAATTAATCTGCCTGTGACGGTGGATTACTAGTTATTTGTAAAGGACCGGTACGTGGACTAAAAACAGTTTGGGAAACACTGGTCTCCATTCTAAATCACACTACCTGATTATCTGTTAATTTGCCATCATTGAATGTTTCGAAACGCTATCAGTTTGTGTTTGTGATATTTGTAAATTATTTGGCAAAGAAACAGCATCTATAGGCTTACAAAAGTTCATCGAGTGTTGATATTTCGGAATTTCAAGTACCTTACTAGACATTTAATTGTTAATTAATAGAGCTTTAGTTAAAAATAAGATTTAAGATAGTCTTTAAATAGTAATGGTAAACATTTCGCTTATTTGAGTTTGTGAGTTAAGAATTGCGGATTTGAAAACATATAAAAATAAATTTACAGTTCAATAAAATGTAGGGAAAATAAAAATGAGCGTATCATTAGGTCAGATGCACTAGACTCTAGTCCCGTGGTTTGGTGCCGACATCGAGTGTCGCGCTCGAAGTTAATCACAGGTATTGTGTGTTGGAGGGTGGCGGTCTCTTTAAAGCTTCGTTTAATCCCCACAATGTTGGATCTATATACCCCCTTAGTGCCACCCTTGGACGTTATGAAGATTTTTAAATTTGGAAGCCGGAAAACAAATATACCTACATAATAAACGGCACCAGAAATTGGCACGTACCTTCTCACAAACATATTTAAATTATTAAACCGGTTCACCGTGACTTCATAATTGTATTAAAGTAGGAGAGTGGATACATTAAAGTAGGAGAGTAACTAATAAATATTATAGGTTTTGAAACATTTTGAAAAACAACCCCCTTTTAGGCCAAAAACCCCCCAAAAGTCTGTTATTATTATTATTTTTTAGGGGTTTTGTGCCAAAAAGGGGGTTGTTTTTCAAAAATGTTCAAAACCTTTTTTCGTGCGTCTATACAGGCGCAATTGACATGTTTGGTGCAAATTTATTCGAAATCGATCGAATAGTTTTCCCTCTAGCTTTGTATACATACAGACAGACATACATACAGACATTTTGTGGAGTCCCAAAACGGATATTTCCACAAAAATCTCAACATCGATTTTTTTGAAGTGAAAACTTCTTTAGCGGCGTTGGGCACTTTTTGCTTGGGGAAAAAGCATTGAATTCGCGACCGTTACCACTCGAGATATAGTATGTATTATATATATATATATATATATATATATATATTTGTCTCGTAGCACTATTTGTTGATCTTGTGTCAGTTAACATTAATTGTTGATCATTTTGAAACGCTTATAAATTAAATTCTAATTATAGTAGAAAGCTAATTTTGACACCATTCAATTCAGAATGAAAAACCGCATATAAAAAGTATCATGTATAGTTATATATACAAAAAAATTTACTTAATTTTAACAACACATTGTTGATCCCAAAATTACCTTCTTTGTTGATCGAAGTTCGTTTTTGTTGATCTAGCTTATTGATCAACAAAAAACTGTTAAAAATATGTTTGTGTTTGTATACAGCGTGTCCCATAAGTAAAGTAACAAACTTCGGGAAATGGTTCTGTAGGTCAAAGTAAGGAAAAAATTTTATATAAACACAAACCCGAAAACGCTTCGTTTTCTAAATATCCGCCATTTTGTTTTTTGTACAAAATAATTAATATCTAGAGAACGGTTTGACTGATTGAGTTCAAACTTGACATGAAGTTTAACCAAACAATTATGTAGTTCAAGAAATATAAACGATTAAATCCAATCATTATTTTCAAAATGGCGGCTGTTTGAAAATTTAAACCTAAATTACTCAAAAACCGTGTATTTTAACAAAAAATTCCAAGGAAACTTTTTTGTAGCCCTTTTGATTTTCTATCTGATGGTGTAACTGTCAAAACAATCGGATGAAGGATAATAGTTCAGTTATGTGAAATAATTTAGGGCTATAAAAAGGTGCCTTGAAATTTTGTTGTTTAAAATGTGCGGTTTCTTAGTAATTTAGGTTTGAAATTTCCAAACAGGTGATATTTTGAAACTCATTATTGGATTTAATCGTTTATTTTTCTTGAGATACATAATTGTTAGGTTAAACTTTATGCTAAGTTTGAAAGCAATCAGTCAAACCGTCCGTTCTCTAGATAAGAATTATTTTGTATAAAAAACGAAATTTCAAATATCTAGAAAACGAAGCTTTTTCGAGCTTGTGTTTATATAAACTTTTTTCCTTATTTTGACCCATAGAACCATTCCTCGAAGTTTGACACTTTACTTATGGGACACCTGGATAATAGTTTTCCTTTGTTGTTTTTTTTTTATGCATTGTGCATGATATCATAAATTGTTGTGTGAAATAATATATTAATAATAACTTTTTAGCTCTTTATGTTGCAATTTTCTACAGATAGGCCTACTACTAGTAAATATAACACAGAGTAAATAAAACTCTTCCGGAAAACGTGTTATCTTAATAATGGCTGAAACTAGAAACGGGAAGTTTGTTAAGAATGTTCTTTGTTTCATATGAGATGGTGGAGAATTGAAGTTTTATTTAATTAATTTAAAACAGCATTATTTTCCGGAAACCCTATCCCGGCTATTACTAAAACTAAAACAATAAAAGAAAAATTTAATTTATGTTATTTCTTATTTTGTAATGTTGAAGGTATCGCAGAATTAAATTCCAAGTTATCATTCAATAACGTCTCTTAACCCTTTTGGAAAACTCTTTACTAAAGCTTGATAGAAAATAGAAGCTGTAAATTATGGTCGGAATGTTTTGTCTTTGCCATAAACCAGGAAAACATAGTTTAGTTTTTATTTAAAAACAGAAGAAAATAAAAAACAGTTTTGGAAAACTCGTTACGATATCTGCATAGTGGCTAAAACTAAGGATGCAAAATATTTGTAGAAATGTTTTTCCTGCGCCTTTGGAGATAACGAAGGACACCTATTTTTAATTAATAATTTTTAAATCGGAAGAAAATATTTAAATCCTTTCGGAAAATTTTTGACTATATTTCATTGATGGCTAAAGTTGAAAACTTACAATTTGCTAAAAATGTTTCTTTTTATGCCGTAACACATTACACTAATTACACATTTTGATAATTATTCTTAAACTGCAGAACATATTAAAACTCTTCTGAAAAACTCGTCAACAACTAGAAACGGAAAATTTGATAGGAATGTTTTTATTTTGTGTCGTTAGAAATAACTGGAATAAATGTTTTGGTTATTTATTTTAAATCACAGAAAATAAGAAAACTTGTTACTACATTTCAGCAACTGTTAAAACAATAAATTTTAATTTTTGTAGGCACTTTTTAATACCGCAGGATTAATGATTAGCTATTTTACAATTTATTTAAAACGGAAGAAAATATTAAATATCTTGTGGTAAAAACGGTTACTTTATCGCAAGAATTACTTCCTATAGAATGGGGTACAGAATGCTTGGATGTGAGTTTTAATTTTCTCGTCCAGTGTTCTACAGTTAAAACCAACATCAGAGTTAATTATGTTTTAACCTATGTGTACTGATTACTGACACTAGATTTACTTATGCATTATGCTGCTACCCAATTTGTATTATTCTAGCACAAACTAAAGACCTTTTGTTCTTTACCAACAAGAAATATATATTTTTTTAAACACACATTCTAAAAAAAATAACTTTTTTTGCAAGAATGATACACAAAAGTCTTATGGGAGTGCTATAAGAATAATTAATCTACTTAACACAGAAAAGTATATGTTTTAGTATTGTCTCCTTTATACTATATGTGATAGCCATGACCGGATTTTTATTCATTATTTCTACATGAATATTTCTAGTCCTGTAAGCACAATTATTTTTTTAAAGATAATTAATTTTATATTTATCAATTTAAGAGAAATCCTTTTTGTGAAGATGTAATTTCAGTACTATAGAAAACAGAACAGTTAAAATATTTGTGTCAGACTTATTATTCACTTTTACAATGTTTTTATATTATCCTATTTCAAAACATAGCAAATTAAAACTAGTTAAGTGTGCCTGTCTCAAGGATAGTAGAGTTGACTCCATAATATTAAAGATTTTATTCGCGGAAAAACAACCACCTCTTTCTGAATGCTATAGTATTAAATTCTTAAAAACTAAAGTAGATTGTATTAAAACTATCAAATATTAATTTATAGCATAGTCCAACTACCTATTGTTACTTTTGCCGCACAATGGGTAGTCATATTTATTAGCCCTAATAAAACAAGGAAATGTCGGCTCAAAGAGGGGATGTTAGGTCAGGTATACTGGTGAGGTATCTTGGTAAACATCCAAGGGGTGGTAAGGGTCGTAAACACTTAGGCTTGTACTGTGGCCTACAAGTATTCAATTACAACTATTTTGTAGATTAACATTACTGACAAAATTATTTATTTTAGGATAAGGAATTTAATTCAAATTGTTTTAAATTTTCAAATGTAGGCCTATATGTTCTCGCTGATGGTGCGAGATTTCGTTTGATTGTTTCATTTAGGTGTGGATTGATCAATAGATAAAAGTTCGTACAAATCATTTAAAAGTGATCACTAAATTTAGAAATACTGTAAACAATTACATTTTTTATGTTAAATACGAAAATACACGGAGGGGGAAAAGTCTGAGAACGGCTTAATATTTGGTATATAAGGAAAATTTTAAGGTAGGTGTGATTGAGGAACTGCTCTATGTAAATTGCAATTATATTCACAACGGTTTAAGATATGGAGGTGCGGTTTTCAACATTGATATTCTCTTAAATTTTTACATTGAAATTATGTATAAGATGACCACTTTATTATTTATAAAAAAGTTACATTCAAAAAGACAGATCCAAGATGGGAGAACATTTTTTTTACATATTAATAAAATAGTATTTTTACATAGAGTAGGTTCCTTAATCATACCTACCTTTCAATTTTCCTTACATACCAAATATTAAGCCATTATCAGACTTTTCGAACACCCTGTAATTATAAGAGTATACTGCACTTAAAGCATTGATACTATCATTCTCGTCTCAACATATAGATCAGCGTCGAAACTTCACTAGCTTTCAAACATGTAGTGTTGGTGAAAAGTATTTAACTGTTTTCTTATGAACACATTTAAAATCAATAAACGGTACCAGGAACTATCACATACATTCTTAAAAACATATTTAAATTATTAAACAGATTCACTGTGACTTCATAATTGTATGTGGGGTAGGAGAGGTGATTTATTAAAGTAGGAGATGAACTAATAAATATTATTATTATCTAGAGAGATAACTATTCCATCAATTTCGAACAAGTTTGAAACAAACACGTCAATTAGGCCTGTATAGATGCACTACAAATTTTGAAAAACAACCCCCTTTATGGCCAAAAAACCCCCAAAAATTAGTTATTATTATTATTACCTAAAGGAGAATTCTTAGAAAAATGCTGTTTTTTGCATATGGCCTACCTACATACCTACCCTAGTACATTAAAGACTACAAATAAGCAAAATTTTATCAAAATCGTTAAAGCCGTTTTTTTATAAAAAAATAATAACTGATTTTTTGGGGGTTTTTTGCCCAAAAGCGGGTTGTTTTTAAAAATGTTCAAACCCGTTTTTCGTGCATCCATACAGGCCTACTTGACATGTCTGGTGCAAATTTGTTTGAAATCGATTGAATACTTTTCGCTCTAGCTTTGTATACATACAGACATATACATACATACAGACATACATACATGAATACATACAGACAGACATTTTGTAAAAAACATTTTTTGGACTCAGTGGGTCCCAAAACGGATATTTCCACAAAAATCTCAACATCGATTTTTTTTTGCGATCACTATACTTTCTCAGTACTATAGTATAGTGAGAAAGTAAAAGGGTTTGAATCATCATTATTGTATTTTGCTAGTCTATACGGTTTGTTATTAAATAGGTTCAGTCCTCTTTTAATGTAGTGACATAGTATGTTTAATTTTTGAGCATACAGTATTGCATAATACAATTAGTAATATTCAGGTAGTTTTTACAAGGAATGTATTTATATATCAAGCTATGTGACATTAAAAACTTGCATTTTACTACAGAGTAAATATACTTTAATTCTGGTCAGGGAGCTTTTGGCAGTCATTACAATAAACAAGGAGAAACATCAGTGAGCTTCGCATGCATATATACCCTTATAACCTCTGCACAAGTATTTTATACACTTTTGCATTAAACTTGTAAGTACTCTAACTAATGATAATAAATGGGATTAATTGTTTAAATCAAATTATTAAGTAAATGATATATAACAAGAATTATAAGAACTGTTAAAAATAACCAGCATAATTTAGGTTCTCTTCAATATAAATCTAACCTACAGACTACTCAATCAATTATTAATTGATTTAAATCATGAAATCAGCTGTTAATTGAAACAATTTAAGTAACAGGTGATTATTGTACCAACACTTAACATCGTCATTGTGCTCTTGTACGTCTTTTATATAGTTAAATAGTTTTTTTAAAAACTATTTAAGATTTTTGACCATACATTTTAAATATTTGGGGATATAACCAAACTTTAAAGACAAAGTATGTATATGTTTAAACAGCATTATTTGGTATTTAAGTAGAAATAAGTATTATTTACACTAGATCTGATTGTTAGGTAATAATTTTACATATTGTCATTTATATTTATCAAAAATTCTTGAAGTTAAGTACTCGAATTAAATTTTGATAGAACTCCATATATCATAAGCAAAGTTTGGTAAAATTGTTAATTCTGAGCAAAACATAAAAATACAAAAATCAATTATGAAAACCGATTACGGCCGCCAACTTAAAACAAAACCTTAAAATCAAAACTTTAAAATGTTCTTTTAAAAGATTTTTATAATAATTGGGTAACTCTCAACTACAGTAAATATTTCTTTAAAAATCACAGCCACGTCCATAGTATACTTTTTGGGCCATTGGAATTTGAAAACAAATATTTCTCCTAGATTAAGTTTAAATGCAAAATATTGAAGTTTTAGCAGAAACCAAGCTAAACCGATTCTGGTATTAAAATTAGTTTCTATAACGATGGATTGGCCATACTTTAAAACATTTTTGTTGAGATATTTGCCATGTTAGTTTTGGTAAAAAAAAATAATAAAGAGGAACCCAGAACTAGAATACTAGAACTGAGACGTCTGGAAAAAAAACCTAAGTTTAAAATAATGAGAGAAACCATTGTCACAAGGCACCGGCGTACCAAGAATGAATCTTATTTTAATTAGGTAAGTCAACATAGGTCTAGTTTTATTTTTTCTATTTAGTTTATAATTGTGTTAGTTCTTCACTAGACAACGAGAGTTTATTTATACTCTCAAAATGTCACGTATTACTTCCTATACAAAAATTATTGTAAATGATGTAACAACAACCAACAACAAAATGTAATAATAAACCGATTAGTTTACTGCCTATACGTAAAGTTCCCAATTATACTATTTTCATTTAAATGTTTGGTACTCATGGACTATTTAAAAGCTTAAAACGTGTATTTCTTTATTTAAATGTATATGGTATAAACCATATTAAAAATTAAAATAATATAATAGTACACTTGCATATCTATTTTACAACAGAAAAATTATGATACATCTAAAATAGTCATTTTAAAATAATCAAGTAGTCTAGCCATAATTAGAACTCCTATTTTCCATATGTTGCAAAGAATAAACCATTTAAAATATAATAATATCAACATATTATATCCATTTGTTTTCTTAAACCCCTAATATTTGAATTTACACAGTTAATATAGCCAGGTAATAAATGTCAATACAATTATATCTTTAGCTTAATTAGACGCGCTCTGTAGATATCTTAAATACTCCCCCGCAAAATCCGCACTTTGTTGGTGACTTCTCTTAAAATCATTTATAAAACTCATAATATACTTCAAATGAAATAATCAGAGCAGGCCTATAGAATTTAAATTATAAGTTTAACATATTTTGATGGTGAACACAGTACATCTGGCTAAGGAATCACTCGTTATGTTACTTATAAACTTATTACACAAATTAAGGCTACGTGGTTTCATAACAACTCCATATTTCATATTGATAACTCCACTACAGTCAGATAGATTTAATGTAAGCTTCATTACGGTATATACATTGTAATTAAAGTCATTAGCACAATTTTGGAATTTTATCATCAAAGTCAAAGTTTTGTGATGTTCAGGGTTTAGAAAATAAAATATAAGTAGAGGGTAAAGTCCGTTTTTTTTTGGAAATTAGAATGCCAGAGTTTTGGTTCTTACTTTTAGTAGTCGTGGAAGATAAAAACAATGGTGACTATTTAAAAGGAATTTCATTTAAAAACATATACCGCATCTAACAGGCCATCCGAGCAGTGCGTACTAAAGCAAACGAATCAGTTTAGCCAAAAACTGAAACCCCACAAATTCTTTTCTAAAGAAACTAAGGAAAGTGTTTTTTTCATTTTTCATTTAACTGTTGGAAAAGTGACCGAATTCGATATAGATTGAAATTATATATCATAATCAATGTTTGTTAAAATTGTAAGTTTTGAGTAAAACGGCTAATTAGTAGTAAATAAAAATACGCAAACCGTTTATTGTCACCAACTTGAAACGGGAACAAAAAATATATAATTATATTTTTAAACGACACTAGTAAACGAGCAATAAAATGATGATACCCATGTTAAATTAAACATTTCTTCAAAGTTGCATTAACCACCAAAATATGCCTTTTAGAGCTCTGAAATATGAAATAATATATTATGTTTAGATTTTTTCATTTCAAAATAGTGGGGTTTAATTAGTTTGCTCACTATGGTATTATTTTGGTGGCCTGTTACTCTTTGAATATGTAGATTGACTTGTTTTTTCCCTTTAAAATACTACATCAAAGCTTAAAACATTTAATTAAATATAATAAGTACGGTATAAACCTTAATAGACATAATAATAATACAATAGAACATTCGCACATTTAATTGTGCAATTTATAGAAAATAAAAATTGTACGTCTAAAATTAATGTTTTAAAATAACGAGATATAGTAAAAATAATAAACATTTACCAGATTAAGCAATGATTCCGAAATTTCAAATAGTAGACCCTACATATTTATAGTTTATCTGTTTTACAACTAATTGAACTAATTCAACCTTGAAATCCACATATAGAGTAAGTATTGCAAATTAATTTAAAACTTTTTGATTTTGTCAAAACAAAATTATTGTTCTTTGGAGAAATTTAACAATGCATGGATACTTTACAAATCCATAATACAAATTTGAATTTATTTAGGCTATCAAATTAACCCAGAGTTAAGGAGCTTATTATATTTGCCAAAACTTAATATTTTCCCGTTTTGTCTATTTTAATTTACAGCTTTCCTTAAAATATTTATGTTATTTCTCCTCGTGATATTTCAAAAGTCAAATGGAGTATTTTTATGTAACACAGTATTTAAAAATAGCATGCACTTCAAATCACTGACTTATTTAAATCCATTTAAATCAACTTGTTTCTAATTGTTACAACTACAAGACGAGATTATGTAAACTTATGTCTAAGTACGTCTAAAATATGTCTAATCAACCATTAAAGAAATGAAGAAATAGTAAAAGATATTTAGAAAAACCCTTCTCTATTTCCTTAAAGATTTAATGCTGGTTGAAATATTGAGAAACAACTAAGTTGTTCAGTTGTTAAAAGTGAAAGCTAAATCACATGACTAGCTGCTACCTGCCTTCTGTCCCTTTGTCCCTAACGCACCCAGAACGTACCCAATAACTATGTAGTTTAGAGTTTTCTACATATTTGTCAATGGTCAGTTTGTTTCATTTGACCAAATGTTGAAAAACATATGAAGAACAATTTTATCCTAGCTTAGGTAAACATATTATTTCAATTACAACTGGAAATTATTTGCTATTCAATATGACCAATAGCATCGTTGCTTCAATGTTCTCTACTTCCGTTTCCATCGTAACGATTTAAAATGGAATTGTAAAAAAAAAACTTAAAGATTGCTGGCTTTAAAATTGTTGTAGATATTTAAATTTCCAATATTCCGCTTACTATTTTATTTTGTGTGTAATAATTTAGCAAGTGACCGCTCTTACAGGTACAAAATGGCGCGGCGGTTTTAACAAAACGATTTACTTTTTTAATCAATGCTAAATCTCGTTTTGAAATTATACATTAAACATAGTCCATTTTAACACATCAGAAAAGTTTTGAAACCAAATAAGTAAATCAATGTATTTACTGATAAACTAAAAATATTAAAGATTTATGTGAACTGATTTCAAATCGTTACTTATTTGGAAATATTAAAACAAACCAAAAAGCAGGACTAATAATGCCTGTACTATAAATGATGTCATCCATCTAATTCATTGATATTCACGAACTTCAATATTTTTACTGCATGACTAAGTTAGGAACACACATTTGGAAATAAAAAATAATTTTAAATATTGAATCCAAAGAATTGATATAGGCAATACTACTGACAATTTTCATTGTACACAATGTCTAAACAGAAATATTTTATATTAAAACCAAAATATCTTAACATAAAAATTATTGTGTGGAATCTTATCTAGATTTTTAACCAATGCTGTTGATAAAAAACAAATCAGTTTGAAGCAGTATTCACATGAATTGCTTACAAACGCAATCGGTTCAAGTTATTATTTTTGTATTTTGTGTATCACGATATATTATCTGTATCGGCTTATACGATCTGTTATTATAAAATAAATATTTTTTCGCTATAGTGTCATAGTGTGTTTAATTTTTGAGCGTACTAAATGATAAAACAAAAATATTTGAGTTTGAAAAATGTTGAACAGTTGTTAGGTAGTTTATACGCATTGTACTAAACTGTGGACAAACAGTATCTTCTTGTCCGCAGAAGCTTTTTGCAACTATTTTAATATACTAGGGAATATTTCTGTGTGTTTCGCGCACAAATAGGATTTATTTTATGTATTTCAAAACATAAAAGTGTTCTCCATTTTAGAAGTAGCTACTGTTTACATAGTTTTCTGCCACTGTTCTTTTACAGTTAATGAATCAAGTTTATGTAAATTTAAACTAGAACATAACTTTTCCAAAAAATATGAGTCAATCAAGTTTAATATCTATTAGTATTTCAATTATTTTCACGAATAAGCCATAATCAATTTAAATGTAGCTATAATTAGTCATTCCACAATATATCAGTTTTCGAATTTTCAAATACAAAAAACTATTACAATAAATGTAATATACATCCATCTTCCATTTTACATACACATACAATAACATACAAAAAATGAAACTAAAGATTCCGAAATTTTCTATGATACTTATTTATAATTTTCCTCATTAATCAAA